>WEDG01004643.1:0-125462 GCA_017591395.1 Schistocephalus solidus
CCGTCACCGCGGGATGACTGCAATAATTCACAGAGTGTTTACGCGGGTGATTTGGTAACTCGCACTTTTATAGAGATTGTGGACTAACGCACTTTCGGTTGCGGGTGAATACGTGGCGTGATCTTGCACCTTGCGTACCATCACAATACACATTGTCCGGTACAGAAAGGATGTCACCCAAAGAAAACGAGCTGGGTCGGATCGCAACTGAACTTGCCATTACAGCCTGATTCTGCGTCCTGAGGTGATGACCTACTCTGTAGACAACCACTATGGTCACTGGTGCCCAGTCACGCCCTCATGGTACTGCTGCCCGCATGTTTCAGTTAGCGCTTGCTGTGTACCGCTTCACTCTGCGCCGCCTATTCGCGCTCTGTAGCCCGCGTTAGAATAAACAGGTAGGTTCTGCACCATCGTCCCTACCTCTCCTCGCGTCGTACTCCTTGATGTTGCATTAGCGCTCGTCAGCTAAGTGAGAGACCAGACGCGTTTACACAAATGCATGTGAGCCTGCAGTTGCTCTGGCTCATTTCCCCGGCCTTGTTCAGTCGACGAACGAGACTGTCGGGGGTCCCGGCATCTTGGGGATTTGAACAAGAGCACTATTAACCCTAGTCTTTCGAAAGCCTCCCTGATGCTACAGCGATGCTATTTTACTCGCGTCTCCTGCTGTGACCTCATTTGTAAACCTCTTGTGGACTCGTCTTTGACTTCGGACAGGAGAACCAATTTCATGCAAACCCATATATAACGCCCCACCCCTATACTGCCATCGAAGGTTGGGGAAGGGAGTGAGGAGGAGAAGCTCGTGGCGGCTGGTTGTCCGGATCAGCCATTTAATTCTGCATTAGGGTTTGTATTGTGGTTCTTTTATTGCCTACTCTCTAATATATGTTCATCGCGTGAAAAATCATCATCAAATGGCAGAGCTGTATTCCGGATTCGTTATTGCCACCGCCACCAATACTTCTAGCCGAAGCTTTGAATGGGGCGACCTTGGCGGGTTTTTTGAGGAAACTACTTTATTTTTATGGGTTATGGTATAAATAAAATCCTCCCCTCATATGCTTGCCCCAGGTTTTAGCGACTAGATCGCTTATCAGTCTTGTCTGATACCGCAGTTCTTAAGACACTGACCGAGTTCTGTCCTTGCCAATTAAGTGATAGAGAGAGAGAGAGAGTTTATTTTAGCCTGCGGAAGTCGCATAGCAAGTTAAGGTATGTATGTTGATCAGGTGGAACATACAAAGACAAGGAAACCGGAATGACCATGTATAGATCTCTTCATCAACATATATCTCTGCTATGCGACTTCCCGCGAGGGCCTCTAAAAGTGAGCTCCAAGGCACAATGAAATATACGTGTTCTCCGTAACCAGGTCAGTGAACCACACACAATCATAATTCATATTTCGATCGCAAACAGACAAAACAACGGACCCATCGCTCAAGAGTAGAGTCTGCTCTATTTTCCTCCTCTGGGACATCATCACAGCCAAGTTGTCTCAGGGAAATATGTCACCTACAGGTGTTGTGTCTCTTCCCATTTCACTAGACAGCAATCACAATCAGCAGCAATATACAGTAGGTTCCTTTAACTCACTGAAATGTCTATATCAGAATTCGAGGTAGTAGCAGGGCAGGTATTTTAAGGTGTTAGTTCTGTTTGTTTTATTAAATTGATGCATAAAAAGCTGTTTAATAATAGAGTTCACTTCAGATCAGTTTATTGATGGGAAAACGGGGCTAAATGGGGCAAAATCTGACGTTTCGTGCTATCCAGGAATTTTCCTATGCCATTGCAAGCTACAGATCAAAACATTTTGCTTTTGTGCGCAATACTATGAATGAACATTAATATAAGCCGGAAAAATTTGGAATATATCCCTCAGAGAACGGAAAATTTTATTTTGTTTTCACGAAAATCAGGTGAGTGCGAGTTTTAGAGATCACATTGTTTTTGGGAAAATGAGGGCATTTTTAGTTTAAAAAAGTTAAGTTTTGCAAAGTTATGACGTTTTGTACCAAAAAACGCTGTAATAATCTTTTGTGAACGTACTTTGCTTTACCACACCGATAGTTAGGAACTTAAACGCGCATATATACGAGACACGATGACACATCGCCACTTTTCGTTGTCATGGCGTACGCGAAGCCTGCTTAGACGATTTCGGTCTGCAGTTGACTATAAATGAATAAGGAAACGTGAAACGGAAGGGGCAGAAAATTGACATTTCATTGCGAAATCGTTGTATATATTCGGCCACTCTTTTGCTTGTTTTAAATCTTAGAACTAGACTTTGCAGTATGCAAATATACCAAAAAACGTTCCAATAAAAAGAGAAAAGTGAGTTCTTTAATTTTCAACAGAAATCTTATCCCTACTTTCCAGTGAAATCGAAAATTTGGTCAAACGGTCCCAGTTTTTCCTTTGGAAAAACTTTAATTACGCAGGCATTCGACTGCAAAACATTTAATTAAAGCACTTTTTAAAAAGGTAACTTATTATCGACAGTTTTTTAACTAATTATAGGCATTTATTTTCCCGGCTTTTGTTGTGGACGTTCATTTTTCACGGCAGCGAGTTTTCATGTTTAAGTGAGTCTGCATATATAACCCAGATAATTGTCTGCATTGGAAAGAACGCCCAAAAAGTCGATACTTCGGTAAATGCTTTTAAGAAATATATTATTTTGAAGGTTCTACCAAACACATCGAATGGAATATACATTTATGGGCAGTCGACTGAACATGTAAGCTTATGAAATATTATATTCCTGTGGCGTCCCTATCGGCGCAATCAAGCAAAATCTGCTTGCCTTGGTCAAACGCATCTAAGACAATGTACAAACGGAAGAAAAACTACTAATTCTCGTGAAACGGTGTTGGAATATACACTTTCATTTTAGGCTGCTTGATGACGGCCATACTTTACGTAGCGCTTAATCTAGAGGAATGTGTATGTGCAAAACTCTGAAAAAGAATATTTTCAAAATTAATTCAGCTTCTTCCTCTTCACTCGTTTAATTGCATGGACAGGCTTCCTATACATTAACAACTTCAGTTTACTCAACTAGGTCGATTTTTCACATTTTCTTAATCCGTACCATTTCTAAAAACATTAGGATTTCTAAACAATGTAATATTAATTTGTAAACCACAAAAAGCCTTATTTTTCCTACCGATCGGTTTTTTATTGATGATAAAATTTGGTGGACGCAGCGTGCGCTGATTTCGCGTAACGGGCCGTAACTCATGAAATCCATCAGATTTAATGAGTTAGGACAGCTACTGTAGTATTCGGCGCTCTATGGGGACTTTTGGTGTTAGTTTTCAATTTAACTGTACCCTGTAGGTAATTCGGGACTTCTCTGATCCCACTTACTTCTTCTACCGTTAATCATTTTCAATTGATAGCATTTACGCATTCTTAAACCTTGTTTATCTTTGCTTTGCACCTTATTCTTCTAGATCCCTGAGCCCTAGCGTCCGCTCTCCGCCTTCTAGCCGATTATTCGCTTTACAAGGTTTACGTAAAAAGTGCTCTTCAGTACAGCTAGCACAGTCTGCGTCGACGAGGTCATGGAGGTAAAGTTAAAATTCTTACTTGCGTCAAAGACTCGCATCCTTTCCTATTCTTTTCATATCTCTTTGCTGAGTTAGCGCCTCTATCGAATACCACAAAGTATTTCCTTCTGTGCATTCGATCCGCAAGTAGCGGCTGTTAATTCTTATTTTTTGTATTTTCAAATTTAACTTCCTTACACATTTTGTTCATCGCATTCCCCGTAATCAGCATACTCCTGGTTACTTAGGGCCTCAGCTATGTCGACCTCGGTCTTCGAACTCCAGATTCTTGCAATTCGATGTATCCTATTGGAGCGAAGTCTTTTTTCTCTCCATAGAAGCACAGACTTTTCTCATGCTGAAATGACATAAGTTGAGTCTACTTTTTTACAGCGCACTGGAAATTGGTTTAGTCAAAAGGTTAGTTATAAATACTACAAGCATGTGCTAGTGCGGGAAGTGAGCCACCCACTTTCGAAAAAAAACTCAAAATAATCGGCATATCAATTGGTGCCCTCAGCCCTATGCATTAAAACAACATACAACGCAATAATTATTCTAGCGATAGAATAGCTTATTGGTCTTTCATCACTAAACCCCTTGAACTGTTTAGAAAATCGTGTACATCGGCGACCGGACGTAAGCAGATGCAACTGCCAGTCCGGCTTCTTTCTGAAACATAGACTTGCGTTCCCGGAAGCATTTCACAAGAAGAAGAAGAAGAAGAAGAAGAAGAAGAAGAAGAAGAAGAAGAAGAAGAAGAAGAAGAAGAAGAAGAAGAAGAAGAAGAAGAAGAAGAAGAAGAAGAAGAAGAAGAAGAAGAAGAAGAAGAAGAAGAAGAAGAAGAAGAAGAAGAAGAAGAAGAAGAAGAAGAAGAAGAAGAAGAAGAAGAAGAAGAAGAAGAAGAAGAAGAAGAAGAAGAAGAAGAAGCAATTGCGGGAACATCGAGTCTAGTGCTGACGTTTCGGATTCTCGTTCAAACCCATCATCACACATAGTCGCAGATAAGGTCGCTGAAGATGCAACGAGTGCAGTATTTGTAGGAAACAGTCGCCATGCGACCACGTACCTAATCCAGTTAGTAGATCTGGCGTTCATCGCTGGTGGTCGTACATGATGTGATGACGGCTTGAGAGTCAGCATCCGAGTCGTTAATTGTCGACCTGTTATCACCCTTTTCGATGCTTGGCGTGACAAGTACTCGAAAATATGGCCAGCTGTCAATGAAAACTTGGAGCGTCCACGTCCTCCCCACTTGGCTAATTACACTGACTAGGCAGTGCCTCAGCACAGAATATGGGGTCGCAAGGTCATTGTTCTTATTAATCGACTGCGGTCGGCAGAACCAAGACTACATAGTTTACGGCTCACGCAGTTGTCAGCCCTTGTGAAACTGTCGGCCTCGTCAAATTTAAAGGTGTGGCCGCGTACCGTCGCATGAGTCGTGACCTGAGTTAGCGTCCCCCCCTCTTCACTGCTGCCGCCTGTTCAGCCATCCACGTGCGGTGGATGTTTGATGTATGAAACTAAAATCCCCCGCAGTCCACTTGCGGGCTTGGGAACTCAAATGCTACGGTACTTGGAAGCAATCTACATGCAAAGGCCAAAGCCAGATGTTGCTACAAACAATTACATTCCATCGTCGATGTGGTGTTACCGTAGCAGTTATTTACCTCTTTAATGAACACTGCTCGTTTCTAGATTAGTGTTGGCCAGAGTAGCAAAAAGTGTCTGTTTTCTAATGACTAACTAGCATTAGTCCGCTTGGTTTTCGTACATAAGTTAGTAGCTCAACAACAGTGTTTCTATGAGGTCGTCCTCTGATAAAAGTCATCTCACTAAACAATCCTATTTAATAGAGGTTTTGTTAGATAAAAATGTCTTATAATATTATGCTGAAATTTAGGTACACTCATCTATGTTTTACTATTCTCCATCATATGCAGGCCCTGGCCGTTTTGCGCTACAAAGGCTGGTTTGCTTGTCTGGTTTGAGCTTTAAGCCTCCATCTTCCCAATTATTCAACTCCTTCGATTCCGAAGAAGTCCACCGTGTGCTCCACAGAATGCTGGTTCAGGGACGGTGACTTGCTTACTTACTTTTACTTGTTACGGCTCTGATCATGTCTGATCTAGCCGGTCTTGATTATGTCACGAATTGTGCCCCTCCACGCGTGACGATCCGTGGCAGCCGACCTGGACAGTTCAATCTATTCTCTTCGCCAACGACGGACGCCGAATACCGAAGGTCCAAGAACAACTTCCATGTCCGGACGAACTGTGTCGAGCCAGGTTTTGAGCTGACCTCTTCTTCGACGCCTCCATTTGGGTAGTGGGACCGGTTCAAGGGCCGTAACACTGAGCTCATAAGGTAGGCGACGAAGAACGTGCCGAAACCACCTCAGTCATCGTTCTTGGATGGCTTGGGATATTCTTGCGATGTTTTCACAGCGATTGTGGACTGTCTCATTTGAGACGAAGTCTGTGTACTTCACTCTGAGGATGGTCCTCGAGCAGTGCTGGTCAAATGCCTCAAGTTTCGCTCATATTCAACGTGTGTAGCCCAGCATTCACAGCCATAGAGAATGACAGACCGGATAGATGCATGGTATTCGCGAATCTTTGTGGTGATAGATATGTCGCGTCGTGTCTACAGGCACTTTCTTAAGGCTTGAGAAAACCCGACAAGCAGCATCGATCCGGGAAACAATGTCATCCTTACTCTGTCCACTCGGCAAGAACCTCGCCCCAAGGTATTTGAAACCGTCTGCCCCTTCAAATGTAAAGCCACCAACCTCGAAAGGTGTCTTCTCCTGGGCAGGGATGCAGCTTGAAAAAAAAACTTTGGTCTTCCCCGCGTTTATGGACAAGCTGACCGATTTAGCGACACCATAGACTGCATATCACCAAAGCTTAAAGCTAGTAAGGCGATATCATCTGCGTAGTCTAGATCAGCCAGCCGGCGTCTGGGTGCTAGCTCAACACCGTCCTCTTCATGTAGGATCTTCCCAAGAATCCAGTCGATAGCTTAGTTGAACATGATAGGCGACAAAATACTACCTTATCGAAAGCCAGACCGAATACCGACTGGTTGTGAAAGATTGTTACGGACCAAAGCTCGCGCAGTGGTTGAGCTGTAATAGGCCTTGATTTTCGGTTTTAGACCACCTAGTGCCATTATCCACCATACGGATTCACGATGAACGGAATCAAGTGCGGTGGCGAAGTCGACAAAGCAGATGGCCGTCGGTTGCTGGTAACTATGGCAGAATTCAAGGATGCGCCTTAGTGACAGCGAGCCAACTTGTCGAGTACTCATCACGCCAAGCGTAGACAATGATGATGCAATTTCGGCAATTAACGACTCTGAAGCTGACTATTACGCAGCCATCGCATTGAGTACCACTTCAGCTACGAAAAGGAGCTCTGCAACGTTGATTAGGCGTTTGGTCGGATGACAACTGCCTCCTATAAATACTGCACTCCTTGCGCCTTCATCAACCTTATTTGCGACTGGCCCTGGTGGTGGGTGCGAGTGAGAATCCGAAACGCCAGGAGTTTCTACCTTTTTGTAAACTGCTTCCTGAGACTCGCCTCTTTGCTTCTATCAGCAAATCTACTTGTGTTATGTGGCGTTACTATTCTACTACCGGGAATCTACATAAATTGTCCCTACCTTTGTAACTACTGCTGCTGTCAGAAATAGGCACAGGCCAGAAAATTAGAAAATTCTCCGTGTGCTGAGTTATACAACTAAGTGAGCAGGTGTCCATCTCATCTTCGCTTTGACAGTTAGAATACTTAGACATTATGAGTAAGAAATGCTGTTATGCTTATTTTGTGCCAGGCGCCAATACGTTTAGACCGTAGTTTTGTGCATCTAATCTTAACCCTAACCGTAATTTCTCTGCAATTTAACACAACGCCACCTGCGTTACGGGTGGTTCCTGTTTCCATATCCTGTTGGAGTGTGACGGGACGGCGAGCATATAAGCAATCTCTGCCGAAAAAGTTAACTTGCCATTTGCACTGGGGGGAGGAGTTTCAGTCTCTATCTGGCCATTGTTTGTAAGGAATAGCTCCAATCAGTATCACGTGATACATTCGGCTATTTGCTATTTTTTCTCTCCCCAATACCTGTCTCTTCGAATACTGGTTTCCTTCCGTGAGGTGTGGAGAATTGCCCATTCTCCTAATTCAGACAGTTCGTGCTAACTTGGAGTGGATGCAATTATTTCAACTTGATGCTTAAAAGTGTATTTGGTCTTTCAGAAGGTCTTGGTCCTTCACAGACTTCAGTTGGCAAAATCGCTTGGTCCCTTGCAGAGCTGGGAAGAGTTCTGCAGACATAGAAGAGGATGCCCTCACGCTGCTCATTGCCATGTTCCCTCCCCTTCTTCGTGGCATTCTCGTGGCCTTCGTTTATTCGATTAGGTGTTTGTTATTTTCCTCCAACAATACCACTGGGGAACCTCATGCTACCATCGACTTCGTAAGAAGAACTGCGTTCATATTTATGTTATCAGGCCTGCATATCTTTGCTTCAAAGTAGCTGATTTAAGTTTGGTACATTTCCCTTTCAGTTCGCATCTACTTTCTCGCCTGTCCTTTTTACTCTGTTGTCGTCCACCAAAGCCAACGAAAGGAAGACTGGCGCATCCGTTTTCTCTATCACCTATTGAACCCAGAAAGACCTGCTCGAAGCTTCGGCTGTCTTATGGCCTCTGTCTTCGGTCGTAACTACAACAAGATAGAAAAAGTCGATCCAATTGAGGTTTGTCCCAATAATAGATCAGTTTTCCTGTTTCACTTTTAAATATAGATTTTGGCCATTGAATGTCAGACCTTAAAGATGCCGGTATGTCTATCGGTTAGGGCAAGAACGCAAAATGCGACCTCAGAGAACAAAGAATAGTTCAGCCAGTAAAAGGGGACCGGTGGTAACGGGGGCTAAATGAAGGAAATTAGAACGCCAACCTAACCCCAGATCTATCCATTGTGTTCGTTAGGCTTAGAATTCATTGTCGGGTTAGTAGGGTGGGACAAGAGTTTGTTGCCCCGACAGGTGTGCGGCTTGCTAGGGCCGGTGGCTCTACGTCACGCCGACCACTTATACGCGATCTCATTCCTAGCTGACCTGAACCACTTCTTTACGAACCCTCGACGGGAGTGAGAATGACACCGGCTCTGCGCGATCTCTCTATACCACAGTGAAACTGATACCTTTTGATCCTACTGCGGCGTCCTAATATTTGCCGCTTGGAAAGTTGCCATTTGACCCCATAAATCGGCCCTCCTACCGCCAACAAACGGTTGTGTGATCCTCCCTAACCCTGACGAACACAATGGATAGAGTTGAGGTTAGGTTAGCATGTAATATGGTCGCGTATTACACTCTGACCTATCCTCTACTCTCTAAGTGGGTCGCATATTGTGATCTTGCTTCGGTTAGGATTAACTGCATGACGCACGCGGGGTGCTTGTAATTGGTATGAAAGTGTATGTTTCGACCCTTGACCACAAAGTGGTAAATCTTATTAATTTAACCTAATGACATCATTTAAGCAGCAATTATATATTTAATAATTATTCCGGGTTGTAACAAGCCTGGTAAGGAAAACGTGTTTTAATCGAACAGAGGGATACGCGAGATGCTATTTTCCAAAAAATATTGTCTGAAGCAGCATTTATCCTGGTGAAGGTATGCAACATATTTCACAACAGCTGTTATCAGATTGGGGTTAACAACTTTAGTCCTTGAAGGTTATATCTGCCTCGTCTCTTGTCTAGCCTCTTCCAGACCAGCCAAAGCAAACCAGATCTATTGGTCTGCAGACCTCGGCTTCCACTGGCGAAATCTGCAAGGTCCTCTCTACTCTGAACCTAACCACTCTGGCGGACAGCCCCGATTCACCTGCTCGTCTATCTATGCTCTCTGCACCCCTTGGCGATTCTACAAACCTGTCACAGACCAGTAAAATCACCGCCAGGGTCTGCTCCGCAGAGGCTCAACAACTTCGATCCAACATTGCTTTAAGCCTGGGTCGTTGGCGTCAAGCAGTAAGCGTTTTCGCTCCCACCCTTTTTACTACCTCCATCTACTCCATACTCTGGTTTTTGAACGATGGCTATGGCCGTTTTTGCATGCATGATGCTCCTTAACTATGGCTTCATAGCTGCCTTGTCATTAGTCTCTTTTGAACGTGGGCGGTTCTTTCTGTCTGTGAGACATCCCACTACAGGAATGAATACTTGTAGATGAACTTCGCTGGGACATGAATATACAGTGTTTGTAACGGCAACTTTAGCTTATTGGGCATGACTCGGTGGCACACTCCGATATGCGGTTTTTCCATTTGTGAACCTGCATGGAGTTAAAGGAGATGAGGTAACCCGGTGCTATCCTGGCTCGTTGAGAACGGTTAGTACTTCGATTTGAACGAAATTATGTAAATTGCTTTCAAGCCTGGCCTTCGTTAACGTACCGGCCCTTTTTTTACTTCTGGATTCCACCAGCCTGGTGCGCATGCTTTTTAGCAACTTTTACTTCTCATATTTCATCTTTGTCCACCTGCTGATGTCATGTGCGGTGAGCACTTGGTCTCCGAACTGGACTCTTGTTTAATTACGAGCGTCTTCTTGCAAGCAGCCTGTCAGCCCAGACCGATTTAATCTTAACGCAGCCATATTGGGACCCCATTTAAAAGGTTAATGTAGGAAGAGGGACCTGCAAGGGTCCTGGACTACTACGTACACCTTATTCGAAAAGCTGCAATTGACGAATTCGGTGGAACAGATGAATTAAGATTTCTTTGTTAAAAAACTAACCCTACACAGAGACGAACCTTGAAATGCGAAAGGGGAAACGACGTGCAAGACATGAGAGGTCAAAGAGACTTGAAGTATCTCAATAAAACTGTTCTTATTTACAAAGTTGGATTAACGGCCGCTTTTCACTCCAACACTTTTAAAACGTGCAAAAAGAAGCACTTGAAAGGTCCCAAGCAATCGCACTTTTTGTCCTAACTATCGTAGTTCCGGAGACAAGTAAAAAAGGTTGGTGCTTTGATTGCCTCACTGTGTGCGTCTATCGTTGCACTGCAACTCCTATGGAGATACCACATCGTAGGAATGGATGACGAATGATTCCCCAAACGATTCTTCTTTCTTTTGCCTGCAGACTATACATTACCTTATCTTCTGGGCAACTGATTGTACTGAAACGTTAGCAGTCTGTCTTCGCCTGGAGCCTAGGCTGCGGCTTGGATATATGAACCTGATGGCGCGTTGGTTTCTGAGCGCATAATCCACTTCATAGTCTCTAAACCTGACCGAATTCATTCATCCACGCTTCGTTTCAATTGCTGTTTCTGTGCTTATGAGTATGCGCATATTTTCGCACCGCTCTGGAAATGTGTGTCCTTTTAGATTTTTTGCATCTCCTGGCGCCAGGTTGTGAAGACTTAGGTTTCCTTTACGATATACTTCTAATTTTTTATGGAAATTCTGTCATCAGTTGTGATGTGTTCTTTTTTGTTTATTCTAAGTCGGCGCTTGTAGATGCCATTTTCTTGTGCCTCTTACTTGTGCGGATGGATTGGACAATGAGGTTGCAAGCCACAGACGAACTCTAGCCCTGTGTGTCAAAGTTATGGTTTGACATAAGACATTGTTAACATGCCGAAACCATCGCAAATTATTGAGTACCATTGTATTGCTTGGTCGTTGATAATGCAAACCTTCTGTGTTTTGATTTTACCAACCTCCCACATTCCCATTTTCGGGAGGGGCTTGTTAAGCAGAAACCGGTAGCCTATAGAAACTTGGGATCTTGCGAGCCTGTGCGCTGCCTACACTGCCATGTCGCAAGCTTCACCTACCAGTTTCAAATTCTTTCCTTCTGTACGCGCACCTTTACCCTGGGCGTTTTGCTCGATGGTGTCCCCTGGGTGTATTTGGATGCGTTAGCTGCGTGTTAGTGCTACCAGCAAGTTGGTACTTGTGTCATAAGGAGATTTTCTGTCCTTCACTTTGGCACAGACTCAACTTCCCACCAATCTCATATTTAACGATCATACACAATGTACCGGATAATGAAGGCATGCGTGTGGAACAAAATCCGATGGGATGTAATCAGGTTTTTTCCCCTGCGCAACCTCGGAGGCAATTCTGAAGGAGGATTCAATGGACCAAACCCTCCATTATGCCGAGACTTAGGTTCACGCCAACTGTTCCTTGGTGGTAGACATGAAGCATTTCAATTGGCCGTAAAACACTGCAGTGCGTGGCAATTAATTCTCCAGTTGACCAAAATTAAACGTCCATGCAGTAGAACAACCTGTCTACAGGAATACACAATATCCTCACAAAGTTCCGTTTCTATACCTTGCACTCTCGATGACTGTGGCAACTGTGTCAGAAAACCTATCAAAGCCGGCCACTCGTCACTTCATCACAATTAGCATTAGCCACTGCAGGCCAGATTCAAGGCGAACACTAGAATAAGAATGATGATTAGATCGCAGTTAATACTATTGGCCTGCTCCACAATATTGTAAATTTGCTGTGATCCCTTGTCCTAATTTTTCGACCCGCAAGTTGCTAGTTAATTACTTACCACTAAAATATATTCTCCGCAGCAAGCCTATTTTAAGTCTGAATACTTAACTAAGAATACAAATCAGGACATATTTTCCGTTTACTGCCTTTGTAGCATTCGGATAAAGCATCTTAAGACGTAAACCCACCGACTTTCACGAGACTTCTGCTTTTTCTTTTCATTTAATAGGATGACCCTCAGCGCCTAGCTGCTGGAAAGTTCGGCAGAACTCCTACAGCTTCTGAATCATATTCTTCTTGACCGATCTATGGATCCACGCGTGAAGCTTCGGCATCTGAAGCAGGTATTTCTTTTTGTCTGTGTCAGCAGCAGCATTTTCGGCCTTAAAGAGTTACTTAAAGCAAAACCGCTAGTTATTATCACCCACTTTGTTGGCTCTCTCGGTGTGCCTGCTAGCCTGCCCGTGAGAAAAACGATCATTTGTTGATTAGCTAAGGGGGCTAGGAATTCACAGAAAATGTGGTATCATCTCTCTGACCGATTTTTAAGGGTGTGATCATCGTTGGGAAACAGGGCCAAATGTCTTCACCGGCTTTGGGGATGGCGGTAGCAGCAAACACCTTTTCTTCCTTGATCAACTACGGTCGTGTGCTACAGGCCGTTATATGTGTCGCCAAAACTGTCCTTAAACTAATTTTGAGTTATTTTCGGATGAGGCCATCCCAGCTTTGACGACTTCTCTACTCTCGACGTCTATCTCTTTTCTTCACTGAAGTGTCTATCAGTTCCAACTGCGGCATCAGCCAGACAAAAATAGGCTCTTCCCTATATTTCACAACGTACCTTCTTTCAAATTAAGCCGACAATTGAGACCAGTCGACTTTCCTCTACAGATTGCATTATTTTTCCCATTATTTGATCCTGTTGCACTAATAATGCATCCCTTTCGCAATATTTGCCAGTTCCAAATTTCCCATGGAGATGTCTTTTGGCTGCGCTTTGGCGACGTTCAAACCGCTAATGACTACTTTCGACGCCTCCGGCAGCGCATAGACAAACTTCCGAGCTCGCCATCTGGAATCTCAAAGCTTGGCAATGCCATTAAGGTCAAAAAGGGATCTCTTCCCCCCACCTCTTAACTTGCCCTCTGCCCCATCGCAAGCAGGCAACCTTGGAATATCTGTTTGCCGCTCTCGCACCTTTTTAGCTTGTCACTTTGGGGTCTTTGTTTTTTTACTACAACCTGCGTTCTTACACAACTGTCTTTCAGTCATCGCTAATCCTTCTCGGTTTGTATGTTGGAAGTTCAAATATCTGACTTAGGATGTCTGTCCCCACTTACTTTGGGAATTTATTTCCGTGGTGCGTAATGACAACTCTTGCCAAAACGCCGTGTGAGTGGATGACGTGTTCCTGTCGCCCGAGGGAGCAACTCTAATGTTATACGCATATACGTCAGATTTGCTTCACCTCAGCCACTGCGTCTGATCTCCTTGCCAGTCGACTTTAGTTACTTCTGTTACTGGCTCATAACAGGGAATCGTAGAGAAGGAGGTTTAATTCTTCACGGTTTCCTGTGGGAGTATGTGTGGTAAACGGGTAAACTGTCGTTGTGTGCACATGCACGCATCTTCGGGCTTCATCTTGCACATAAACCCATTCTTCAAACATCTAGCAACTTTAACATAATTTAACATGTATACCTAAATCAAATAAGTAGGCATATTCTCGTAACTAAAACGCTGACTTCCCTGTTAGATCGTCCTCTTTGTTTTCACTTAATGCTGACTGGATGCTGTGTCTATCTGCAATCATTTACGCGCTTGTTGATCGTTAAGCCGTTCAGGGTTGGTCCTGGATACTGGAACTGATGCTCTCATTTCGAACGCCCAGGGTTTTACAGGGTAACTCAGTAATGTTGGTTGGACCTCTTGGACTCGTTCTTCACCTCTCAGGCTTCACCTTCAGAATCGAAGTTGGATAGAATCTAGCGTAGCAGTGGTTTGCTAGTTCACCTGCCATGATCAAAAATAGATAGCATCACCGGACTGTGGTTCGCTTAATGAGTAGTGTCTTTTAGTTTATTTTACGGCAGCAGCGCTGAATTCACGGGTCAAGCGCCAATAAACATGTTCGGATCGCCTTTTCTGGGGATAACTTCGGATATCCTCGCGGGATTATAATCAATCGTGCGACCTGTACTGTTGCAAACAAAGTCTAGGGCTTGCCTTACGAGAGTTCTTGACCGCAATCAACGAACGTATCCTGTTTTCGCTTTTCTTATGCGTACACAGCCCGGCACTAGGTACAGATGCAGTTCGGAATACTTTGGTGGTGGTCTGATACGGCATTTCGCCGGTATCACTAAGATCTACTATCCGGGGGTTAAATGTGCGCTTTTTTACATGGTCAAATATTCGCACAACACGATGGGAATTCAGTTGTTAAGTGATTTTGAGAGGATGGGTGATGACATTTGTCCTTGTCGAATGCCTGCCCTCTGGAACGTCGGTGCTTCACCGATCTTTAAAACGGCCTGTAGTACAATCCGAGTTCATGCGCTTAACTACTATCGGAATACAGGCATACTTGTTACAGGTTGCTGACGGCAGTGTATTACACAATTTTAATTTTTTCTCTTAGGTTTGCCTCGACAGACTCGGTTATTCCGCCGCTGTTAATTAACGTCTACTCCGCATTCTTTGTAAAAAAATACTTCTTTATTAGATTTTCTTTATACTCACGAAGCGGATGCGTCGGCTGCCTAACCCATTGGTTCATGCAACACCGTAGTAACAGCCAAGTCGAAAAGAGACAAATGAACTTGGTTAAATTTCAATGTCAAAAGTATGAAAATGAAAGGGACTTCGACCGTGTTGCATCAGACCTCTGAGGCAATTACTATCCCGTGTACTTAGTACGGCTGCTGTCATGCCTGATCTAGCCAACCTCGATTTCATTAACCGTACCTCTCCACGTGTGACAATCCGCGATAGCCAATGATGGAGACCGAATATCGAAGGTTAAAGAACCACCTTGTTGTCTTTACGAACCGTGTCGTCCAAGTCTTGAGTTGGGCACCTCGTCGACGCCTCCAGGTGGGCAACGGCGCCAGATCAAGGGCAGTATAACCGAGTTCGTGAGGTGGGCGACGAAGAACGTGCCCAAACCACCTCAGTCGTCTTTCTTGGACGCCCTGAGATATCCTCACGATATCGCAGCGAGTGTGGACTGCCGCGTTTGGGACGAAGCTGATGTATTTCACGCGAGGAATTGTTCTCAAACCGGTACTTGTCAAAATCCCCTTTTTCTGCAGTGATGCTCAAATGCCTCCAACTTTTCGCTCATTTTCCACGCGTGTAGCCCAACATTCACAACCCCAGCGAAAGACAGACCGGACAGATGCACGGTTCACGCGAATATTCGTAGCAATGGAGCTGTCACGTCGCATCTATAGGCACTATCGAACGCTTGAGAAAATCCGGTGAGCAGCATCGATTCGGGAAACAGTATCGTCCTTACTCTGTCCATTCGGTTGCAGCCTCCTCCAGAGGTATTTGAAACTACTTTTCAATCTCCAGGGATGCCTTATCCTCTTCCAGGATGCAAATTGAAAACACTGCTTTTTCTCAGGTTTCATGGATAAAGCGACCGATTTAGCGACCTTATTCACCCGTGGCACTGCAAACTGTAGATTACCAAAGCTTAAACAGGTAGGGCAATTTCATCGGCGTATTCGAGATCGGAAAGCCGGCCTCAGGGTGCAACGACAACACCGCCATCTTCCTGTAGTGCTTTCCAGAGAATCTGGTGAATAGCGCAGATGAACAGAATTTGCAACAGGATACAACATTGTCGAACGCCAGACCGAATACCAAACGCTAAAACAATTGTCCGGAAGCGTGAGTGTATTGTTCGAAGCACGTCAGATTGTGTCAAGCAGTAACATGTCGCCATACCAACGAGGCAAGTTGTCTAGCTGGTAGACGACAACCGCAGTGTTGACTATCAAGTAGATGCCTATCGGGGAGTCGACTAACGCGTAGCAAAAACGTAACCGCAATCAGGAAGCCAAGTTGGATGCAGGACCTTGCGCAGCATGCCAGCACTTCATTGGGACTACGAAGTATTCTACCGAGCACGAGTTGCAAGTGGATGCGAGGTAAGAAACGCGTCGAAGGCAGCCAGTTACCGCCTGCCAGCTTTTGACCATTGCGTCTGAGTGAGGTGTGGAGATGCTGATGGAAACCTTCAATCAGCCTGCTTACCAAACGTCAAGGACGGTCGCTCGCATCCAGCCTAAAGTTTCATTTAAATTTCTGAAAGGCACGATTTGACCTTTCGACCGCGATAGGTCAATGGTTCGTCGAGAATAGCCGGCAAGATCGATGGAAAGCATCAAATAAAGGTTTTATTTGACAAGCCGATCAACGCACATCACAAGTCAGACTTCTGGATGGACTGATGGAACAGTCAAAAGAAAAAGTGAGAAAAGCTGAGTCGTGCGTCGTCATTGTAGAGAAATTCAACTGAGTATTTAATTTGGTCGTGGATTTTCAAGCAGTAAAGTACACGAGAACCGGCATGTTCGCAAAACGCTATGGTAAGACGGAAATAAGAACACTCCTCCCCCCCAGCCCCTCCCCCAGATCATGCAGGTGGTCCTGTGCCAAGTTCCGGGAGGTTTAAATATGCACGTGCCTGAAATAACCCCAACAGTGACCCTTACCCAAACCTTGACTTTAAGCTAAACTTTAAGCCTTCTCTTTATTCGACGCGTAACCCTAACATTAATTGTAATCTCACCCTGCAAGTAGCGAAAGGTACCCCGATTAGGGCAGTTTCTACCACTGTGTCTTGCAACCCATACTGCTCCTTTGAAGGAGTTCCGCTTCAAAAGACATGTGGTCGTCAAGGGGAAAGCCCAGTCGGTAGTGCGATCTGTGACTAACGGTGAAGTTAAGAGGGGTTATAAGTCACCAAGATAGGTATTACTTTTATTGAGTTTGTTTTCCTTTCTTCCACAGGTAGCTGAACGAAGAAATGAAGTCGCATTTTAAGATGCGGAAACATACTGTAGTTTTTTGAAGAGAGTACCATACAGTTCAAATAAAAATTTTGTCGCTATGTTAGCAAAACGCATCCGTCCATAAATCCCCATGTTTTCTTTTGACTGAATTTTTTCACGAACGGAAATGGTTTTTACAGAACTGCCTACCACATTTCAAGAGTGAGCTCACCATGCATACACATATTAGTAGTTACCAGACAAGTGCTTTTTACATGCAGAGTTCTTTATATGTCTCTGTTTTTGTTTTGCAACTTTGTTATAACCGATAGAGTACAAAGTTGTTCACCTACCGTTCTTTTAATAAAATTGGAATGAACTAAACCGTAATCTTTAATCGTATATTCCGTGGTGAGACATTGAGGGCACTGTTCAGGTAGTCTGGAAATTGAAAACGAGGTAAATCTCGAGTCAGTTACATTTGAGAGGGTGGAAACGACAAACAACAAAAACTGGGATGGCAAAATAATGATTTGGTAAAAGATAACATCCGCTTCTCCCAGCGTGGAGGCTGGCGAAAGAGGCCTAGTTATTTCGTTGAGGGAAAGTGGCGCGCGTGTCAAAATGGTTTGGGTTTTGTGATAGTGAAGATGTACGCCATGAAAGTTGCAATCAAACGGGTCAGCTCCACAAGATAAGTAGCTCAACAGTCAGTTAACACGTTTTTCGCTTTACGATTACGCCCAGGCCCATGAATGAAGATGTCGGCTTCCTAAGCTGTTAATTTTAATCCAATGAAGTTTATTTGTCAGTTATTTAAACGCGATTACATACTATGGAGTTTGTGAAGTTTTCACGGCTCGAACATCAATATTGTGGACACTCGACGAAGCTTCACAGGGAAATATCCATGTTGAACTCCTGCTCTGAATTCTCGACACAAAAAGGAATGACCTCCCTCAATCAGCCGTGAAGGCGATGTCCCTGTATCTCTTCAAGAAACGCTGGATAATTATACGAGCCCCTTGTTTTTCCCCGACGAGCTGAACACGTGCTAGATAGCACGTCGACTCCAAATAGGGGTTATTTTTAAAAACAATGCTACTTACATTTTGTGAATGCTATTTTAATAGCAGCACTTGTGGAGAATGCGCGGACAAATGTATAGAACGTGCCGGTACATAAACAATAGTGTTTTCAAAGGCGTCGCGTATTACCTTTACCAAATAAACTAGAATTTTGGGTGATGAAGGAGCTGTAAAGACAGGAAGAACAAATATGCCCTGCTGAGGAGATGAGGTGTACTAAAACTCAGTTTGTCCTAGTGCAGTTCTTGCCACCAAAAAGCTACCAATGATATTAACCATCGTAATATATCCAATCCCAATGTGTACCTCGCTATAAGCACACCCCCTGTACTCGTATTCTTTCGTGGATATGCACGAATTTGTTGAGGAATGTTGAAGAATGTGAACAGAATCACATGCAAAGCGGATCTTATGACCGAAGCAGCGTACTTCTGCTGCTCGGTTTTGCCTTGTGCAATTTAAGCTGAATTTTCCCTAGAGCTATGAACACTTGCTTCTATATGCAAGAGTCTTAATCGTCCCTCCTGACATTTTTTATGGTTCTAGTAAGATCACTATACCTAGTTTACTGTGTTGGGCTTTACCGTGTCCAAGTTGGTTGCCTGGTCATCAGCCGTATCAAGAACTCTCATCTAGGCTGCACTGCATTTAACACGGCGCCACGAATCGAGGGTAGTAGCCGTGACGGTCGTCGGTACATTGCCGCAGAATAAAAAAATGAACGAATGCAAACTTTGTAATTGAACAATCAAAGTACTCAAAATTAAACACAAGAAATAGTGAGATCCCAGTGTTTTCGAGTTCAGAACCGTCCAAAATCGTTTAGTATGCAAATCGGACTTCAGTGTGCATCGAAATTATGAAAGCTGGACTGCAAATTTATATGCCAAGACCCGAATGGCAATTTCTGGCTTATTAGCCGTTGTCAGCCAGCCATGCCCAACCTCAAGTTGTGCCCCACGTGAGGCTCTAACCTGCGACCTGTTGATCAGAAGTCCAAGGTTCTAACCATTGAGTCATGGGCTCGTTGTCTTGCAAATTTGAAGATCGATCAATGGCAAAATTAGGCGATTCTGACGTTGAATTTGTCCGTGGTTGGCCGCAGCAGCCCCTTGTTAACGTGAACTCTACCATTTTCACACCATGTGGGGTGTGAGCCGTTTTATTCCCTTTTGTGTGAAATCATGGTGCTCGTGGTTGTGTGGCAAGTTCATATGTGTGGCACGCGCAGAGGAGGTTTATAGCACTGTCAGCCACTGCGCTCTGTCCCCGTAGTAGTCACCTGATCGGCTCGGCCAGTGGCCGGGGCCTGGGAAAGGGAATAGAGAGTGAGGTCGACGACTCAACGCATTTTCCCTACTATAAACCATCTGATGTGCTTGAAGTGCTCACGGTGCGTTTAAAGGCCGTGGCTTCGAAGTTGACCAACTTACGGGACAAATCGAACCGCGGTTCAGCCCAGTGTGTGTTTGTGTGGAGCGGTTGACTGATGGACTGAGGAGTCAGGTTGCGATGGTTCCTCCTTAATGTGGTCTCTATGGCATTCCCACTCTGTGGGATTTGAGGTAGGTGTGACGGCAGACCTATGGGCACTCTCTCATCCTCTGGACTTGGTTAAGACACCGGAACCAGGTTGGTGATGGGGGAGAGGGTGCGGTAGATGTAGCGCAAGTCTACTATCATTATAAACTGGTTCATGTGCAAGTCATCGTTCCTGCTCCACCTTGCTGTGAGCTGAAACGATCGACAGCCACGCATGCTTAATATTATGCGCTCGGTTTAACCTACTTTTGAGTTGTAGAAAGAACAATGTCATCATGCAAGCGTTTTATTCTTTAAAACTCTGCAAAAGTGCCTGGTCGTTAATGGAGCATGTAATATGATCTCCTGAGTTACGCATTACTGAAAAATAAAATCATCTTTTAGTAGCGGCATACAGTAGACTTTTTATTTCATGAAATTTTAACCGAAAATTTTAAATGTGATTTCAAATAGAAAATATTTCTTAAGTAGATTATCGTATAGCATAATTCTAAAATGTTTCGTTCACGTTAGGATGCTGGCCTTCGAGCAAGCTTTTTCCGTCGCCTTCAAAAACTCTGAAAAATACACCTATTCAATATGGAATATTCCCATTAATGTTCCAGGTATTTATACAGTCGAATATATTTTTTTCTAAAACACAAACAACATTTTTATCGTACTCATTTTGCAGAAACTCATGCCACTTACAAATTTTATACTCGAAGAAAGAGTATATTTTTTTAAAAAACGTGTTAAATATTTAGAATATTTTTTAACCTGATCTGCTGTTAAACTTGCATTCCGGTTTCCACACCACATGCTATAACCATTCAGTCTAAGGAAAATTCTACATTTCTTTGGGCTATTAGGAAGACGTCATATCGTTTTATAAAATCCGCAATGGATGCAAACCACGTATACTTTACCAATGGCATTAATAAATGGGTAAAAAATGATTTATGAGAGGATAATTCATGATTTCATGCTTAAAAAATTTTGAACTGAAAAACACCCTTTTAAATAGTAAATTCTAAGCAGATAATGTGCTTCCAACTGAACAAAAGAAAGAATATTCTTGTTGCTGTTTTCTATTATCTATATTTCCCGGGTATCTGATCCAGAAATTTGGACTTCATACAGTCAACCGACATCCACCTCGTACTTATAAAAACTACGCGCCATCTGACCTTTGGTATCCGGGTCCAGGAACGCTCGCACAGTTCAGCATCCATTACCGAAAGTTCGGTCCTGATTGAGGAGTTCAGCTCGCATACTATTCGCTCGCACCACTGAAACAGGGTCGCGGATCGCGTGGTTTCCGAGGATGTCGTAGCCTGGCTCATAGTATTGTAACTGGACATATTTTTACTAAGTTTCTTGGGACTTCCGAGAACGGATGGGACCCCAACAGCCGCCTGGATTGTTTGTCCTAGATTGTCTCCTCTAGCACTTTGTTTCAAGAACCTATCCACAAGGCAGCAATGGCAAGCAAACTTCTTTAATGGCGGTTCATGGTCGCCATGTCGGTAATTTCGGCTTTTTATAAGAGTTTCGGCGTACCGGACCTCAGCCCACCGCACCCTGGTTGCACCGTCGCTACTGGTCCGCGACTGCTTATTCGCCAGACCCGAGAGTCTGCTTATTTCGCATCTAGACTTCACTGAAGGCCGTTCCACTATCCACCACCTGTGGACACGCCGGGTAGCCAGCAACTAGGCTAACGGATAGCCCATCTGCTCGTTCGTTAGAAATACGTTTCTTAATACTGTACTGTAGTCCTACTGCTTATGGAGCAAGTATTATGCATATGCAGCAGATTTGCTAGTAGAGACATCTGTATCATCGGCAAGGGGTAGAGATAGGGGGTTCTTATTCCAATGTTTTATGAACCTGTCGGTAAGTACGTTCTAAAGAACATTAATGCTTGAAAATCCGCGACCAAATTAAATCCTCAGTTGAATTTCTCTACGATGACGATGCACGATTCAGCTTTTCTCACTTTTTTTGTCTGTTCCATCAGCCCATCCAGAAGTCTGACTTGTGATGTGCGTTGATTTGCTTGGCAAATAAAACCTTTATTTGATGCTTTCCCTCGATCTTACCGGCTATTCTCGACGAAAAATTGACTATCGCGGTCGACAGGTCAAATCGTGCCTTTCAGACTTTTAAATGAATCTTTAGGCTGAATGCGAGCTACCTTCCTTGAAGTTTGGTAAGCAGGCTGATTGAAGGTTTCCGTCAGCATCCCCACACCTCACTCAGACGCAATGGCCAAAAGCTGGCAGGCGGTCACTGGCTGCCTTCGATGCGCTTCTTACCTCGTATCCACTTGCAACTCGTGCTCGGTAGAATACTTCGTTGTCCCAATAAAGTGCTGGCATTCTGCTCAAGGTCCTGCATCCAATTCGGATTCCTGATTGCAGTTACGTTTTTGCTACGCGTTAGTCGACTCCCCAATAGGCATCTATTTGATAGTCAACACTCCGGTTGTCGTCTACCCCCTAGTCAACTTGCCTCGTTGGTATGGGGACGTGTTACTACTTCACACAATCTGACGTGGCTAAAGCAGATCAATACTTCATAATCTGTAAACAACGTACTCCCCTTCCAATAGATAACTACCTGCACTGTCGTAACCGTGTCCGAACAATCACGGATCATAAAGGGCAGTTCAAAAAGTGTGCTAAATCGAACTTTGATTTTCAACCAACCTTACCTTATTTAAACAGGCGACTACATTTCGACTTTTCATTATAATTTTTTGGGTTTTCAGATGTACAGTGGAACCTGCAAGGTTATTTCCTTTCCAGAGAGATTCTCATAAATGGAACACCGCTGGAAGACATTTGTTTTACTGTTCGATTATCCTCTAACAGAAGGAATATTCTGAAGGAGCCAGAACTCGTAGCTCAAAACGTTGTTATTGGTCGGCCCCGCGTGATTAGCATTCCATGCAGACTTTCTTTATCCCAGACAGTGTCTTAACGCTTATGGAAGGGACATCTCCTCCCTAATTCATTCGAAATATGCACAGGATATCAGGCACCCTCAGGGAACTTCAGATGACGCACTTTTTTTTAGGAAGCAACGGTAACTTAACCACAGCAAACAAACAGATCCGCTCAGTGATCAGCACTTGCCCTCTTGCACTACCTACTCGCAGCCGCTTTCTCGCGCTCCTCTTGCTGGATTCGTACTGTGGTATTCCCTGCTGTAGGCATTGTTGTGGTATTGCCCCTCAAACCGGTTATAGGGTAGATGGAATAGCTCAACACGGGGGTCAGATCCAGGCACAGAGTAACCAAACCGTGCCAGCCACCTGCGCCCGATCCCGCCTCCGGTCTTCGAGACACTTAGCCCAGGAGGGGAAGGGAGAGGGAGAGCGCGCGAGTATGGTCAATGCTACGCAAGTCTACGGTTTCTATAAACTAGTTCAAGCGCGCAACGTTACCGTTCGTGCGCTGACCTCATTCTGGTACACACGATGGATATCGTTGGAAACGATGGTCCAACTGTCGCTCCGTCAATTTCGATAGACATATGTTCGAATGGAAACCTTGTAGACGTCGGTTATAAGGATGATCTATATAGTGGAATGTGGCCTTTGAATGAAGCATATGTGAGGTACGTGGTACAGAACATGGCCACTTGCCCCCCTAGACGGGCGCCTCAGAAGCGTTGTCTAACCGCAGCTTCAGTTTCCGCCAATCCAACCTGTCCCAGCTATCGATATAGGCCATTAAATACAGGAATAACTCAACTGCCGGGCACGACAAATCGTGATTCATTTTTCCCTGCGTTCCTGGAGAATAGAAGCTTATGTTCGCTTCATAAATTGGCCCACTCGTTTCGAAGGAACGCAGAGTTCGTCATCAGCTGGCCGATGGTTGCCTTAAGTTGGTGAGCACCTATCACTGTGGTGATAGTGAAAGTAGACTTGCGATGCATCTACCGCACTCTCTCCTCCTCCCCCACCTAGGTCTGGTGTCAAGGCAAAGTCAAGAAGACCGAGGATGGGAGAGGGCGCAGGTGGCTGGTATGGCCGGGGCCCCTAGGCCTGCCACCAAACCTCTGTCCCCATGTTCGGCAGTTATTATGGGAGCGCAACCCGAATAACGCATGCCGTGCCCTGATGTGGCCCCCGTGTTGGTACAACGCATCGGGATGAACAGAAAGTAGACTAGAGGCGCGGATTTTCTGCTCTTAATTACTCTCGCATCATGAGCGGTCTCAACACGGTTAATGGAGCAGCCATGCTCCCAGTAAGACGTATCTTAAGCTTCGCCCGTCGGCCGTCAAGGTAATAGGGGGTGAGTTACACGTGGTTCGGGCATGGAGCGTTTTTTGGGTGCCAAAATTTTCAGGCCAAATGTCGATTAGTAGGGACAAATGGAAGAAATCAGAAGTTAGGATATAGCCTGTACATGGCCATGAGCTGCTACTTTAAGAGACGGGGCTGCTGGCGAAACCACGACGTGCACTGACAACGTTAAGTAACGGCCTCGAGAAAGACAGTCTCTGATAGAGTTTCATTTATAAATTTTCGGGCGCAACTTGGAGTTCTTTTGTGTAAGTGTCACATTGCAGCGTACGAGGCAAGGATGGCGCATGTATGCCTGGATAGACGTCGAGGAGCCTGCAAGCTCAATGCGTCTGGAATGCTGGCAGGGGATTCGAGAAACCAGAAGTGGCCTTGAGTTAAGCAAACACCGCCAGACGCCGCCATGATGACTGTCGTCAAGGCTGGAAATAATTGTTTTCGCGCACATGTATGCCTGGCTCGAAGTCGTGCCGTCTGCAAGGTTAACTCGTCTGGAATGCTGGCAGGGGATTCGATAACCCAGAAGCGGCCTTGAGTTAAACAAACACGATAGACGCCACCATGATGACAGTCGTCAAGGCTGGAAATAATTGTTTTCGTGCGCATGTGTGCCTGGCTCGAAGTCGTGGAGTCTGCAAATTCAACGCGTCTGGAATGCTGGTAGGGGATTCGATAATCCAGAAGTGGTCTTGAGCTAACCCCACGACAGACGCCGCCATTATGACAGTCGGTTACATATACTCCTTTAATTGCCTACATTATCTTGTCAGCAGTGTATGCTTCAATCTGCCATTTTCAATCGCTCGTCATCAGCGATGCAGACAACAGGCGCCTTGTGGAAGTTTATAGTCGAACATAACCGGATTACACGGCAGAATACTCAACAGTACCCCCAGCAATCACTAACCGAAAAGCAACATCATAGCAAAGATGAATAACGGCAATAATTATGCTCTTGAGTGCCCGTGAAGGTGAAAATTAGATCGTCATATCTGATGAGTTCTAACGTTCTCCCCACAGCCGGGTGGTGCTGGGGCGGTGAAGTGCACATGATTTAGTTGACAATCGTAGTAGACTTGCGATGCATCTACCACTCTCTCCCTCCCCACCAGGGCCGAGTGTCATGACCAAGTCAAGAAGACCGGAGGCTGGAGAGTGCGCATGTGGCTGGTGTGGCCGAAACATCCCTTTAACCTACCACCTTACCCGGTTCGGATCTCTTCGAGTCCTGACGTGACTGAAACATTTTGGAATTACGATGTACGATAATCTACTTAAGTAATCTTTTCTAATCGAAATCATATTCACAGCTTTATTGTATGCCACTACAAGAAGACGATTTTACTTTTGTGAGTTCTGCGTAACTCAGGAGAGCTCATTGCATGCTCTCTTAACGACATGGCACTTTCTGTCGAGTTTTAAAGAGTAGAACGCTGCCATGGTGACTTTATTTCTATCCGCAATATCTACCGCACTCTCTCTCCCCTCACCCACCTGGGTCCGGTGTCTTGACCAAGTCCAGAAGACCGGAGATTGCGTAGATGGCTGGCGAGGCCGGTGCCACCACACCTGGCTCGGATCCCACGGAGTGTGATTAACGTCGAGATGGTATTAAGAAGGAGCCATTGGGGCCTGAATCTCAGTCCGCCAGTCGGCCAATCCGCACGAATATGCACTAGGCTGACTGCGGGGTCATGACTGTGTCAACAAATGGGACTATCTCAGGGGCGTCGACCGGCATGGTTTTTTCACCATGGGTCATTGTGATTAAGCCCCTCAAATCAGTCCTTGAACTAACCAATCACATGTCCAACCCACGACTAGTCACTCCGACATTCTGACGCAGACATGTCACACGCGCGTAAACAACACACCGCCACCCTCGTGATCTTCAACATACGCTTTGTTATAACCCAAGCAAACAGCCAACCCACTGGGGCTCGCCCTGAATAAATAGGTCCTCGCAGTTCATTTACTTTTCACATTGAACCAAAGTTAGCGTGTATGGTTAAAGTTGATATCACATCCTTGACCGTCAAAAAGTCACTTGATGCAGGATTGACTCTTGACGGGGCTGTTCCTTATAACGAGTTTCTGACGCTCGTGCGCAATGTGTGAGCCATAAATACTATCTGACATAGGATATTTGGAACAAATACGTAGAAACGTAAATTTGTAGACATAACAGTAATTATTTAAAAAAACGGAACATACATATGCGTGAAGGTAATTTCGCGATGTATCCAACATTTATTGATGGTTCTGACATTATCTTCAACCCACCGCCCTATCATGAAGTTGCGAAATTAATGCGACGGTTTTGACATTGGAGAACTCGAGGTAAAATAACACCGACCGAATGACGTATGGCTAGGACCCAAGAAACAGTCTTGGCCCGGTTCTAGAGCCTCCCCAAGGTGCCCAAGAAGGGGGTTCCTCTTCGACCCATCGCCTCGCTTGAAGACACTCCAACGTACGGACGTATCGTGAACTTACTATACCTTGAATGTGCTGCCAGTTCTGATATCAACAGCATGGCCTTTTTGCTTCATGACGATGAGGATTGTTATCTCTCACTCCAACGTCTTGTGGATATGCTTCCTACATTCCCTGTGAGCATTCGTTTAGTTTTTGCGTCTGGCTAACGACGGCCAATTCTCCCTTTTTTAAGATGTTGCGGATCGTAAAATGCCTTAACTAAATCCCTTGGTCATTCTGCATGTGTCTGGCATGGCTCTCCTACATCCTGGCCCTTATATTCACCACGCGTCCTTTGGATATTTAACGTTGCCAACTTTTAAACGCCATATTGTTGTCTAAAAATGATAAAAAATGCGGTATAATAATTATTCAAATTATACCTATTGCAATTTTGGCATTGGCGAAGCAGGAAATAATTGATTTCAGTGACATTGTAGTCAGCAGGTTTGTGGTGGGGTGGTTAAATAACAGCTGGTGGTCAAAAATGTTGTAGTGCTACCTGTTGATCAGAGTCGTGAAGTAACTACGTGCTTCCCGAACCTACCCCAACAAAGTGCTTGATTTTCTACGCACAATTGAGAATAATGAGGAGGAATTCTATTGATTTTCTACGCACAATTGAGAATAATGAGGAGCAATTCTATTGACAGTAAGGCCAAGAAAGCTGTTGATAGGCATATATGTACACTCAAGAATGGCAGTTATCTTAAGGGGCGGAGGTTATAGAGGCAGAATTCGATGAAACAATTACAAATAAGGGAGGGTGATGAAAAAAATGTGTAACCTATTGAGCAAGCGCGAGTAGTCGTGAACGAGCGGAGTTTTATAGGCCTGTCGTATTGGCAGTGATGGTGGTAATCGTCGTTGTGTGAAGGGTGTTAGGGTGGCTAGCGTCTGAGGTCTCCGCACCATCGGTCGCAGGATGGGCTGTCGAGAACTGTGAGAGGTGCTGACTCGTCCCGTCAACAAGGGCAGAGTCTGAGTTGGTCATCGCCACTTCTGTCGCAGACTTTTCCTCTTCGTAAGCTTTTTGGGGTTGGGCTGCTTCGGTCAGGCCAGGTGCCTGTGTCGAAGCCTCGAGGGTCATCGCCACCGACGTGACAGTGGTGGTCGCGGTGTGGGCCGTGTTTGTGGCTAGTTTGCTGGATTTGACCGGCGCTACGCAGATTGTACCACCGCCGGTGCCACAGGTGACAGTCTCCAAACCAGAGCTGTTTACCGGAGTGGATGGCCCCCCCGGGCGAGGTAAAGGGCGAGGGAAATTTGTTGATAGTGAGACGAGAAAGGAAGTCCTCCAGCTGGCAGAGTGTCATTGCATTGTGCAGAGTCTCTAGTGGATAGATTTCCGGTACGCATGGCGCGCTGGGTACTAGCATTTCATTTGAGTCATCCGGTGCTAAATCATAAAAATTAAAGAAAATTGGATCCAGGCAGAGCAGAAATTAGTTTTAATGTGATCCATGGCACCGCAACTTTGAGCATCGTAGCCCCACCACATGCATGGACACTGAGGCTTAGTGACTCCACAAAAGACTAAAATGCAAGTTCTCAAAAGTGGCGAAGATCTCTACGAGCATGTACTTGGATGGCGTCAGTTCGATTTTCGATAACGACGATGTTCAACCTGTGCTACAGAATAAAGTTGGCGCAGGACGGCGGCCCGCGCACGAGTCTATGATACAAGCCGATTTTTGCAGCATCTGTCGCACTCTATTCTCTTTCGCCCCTCCCTCCGGCTCGGTAGCCTGACGGATTCGGAACGGCCGAAGATGGGCTTCTGCACAGCGGCGATCAACGGTAAGCAGATTGTTTTCGGAAGTGAAAGCGTTATTCAAAGGCTCTTGTTGAGCGGTTTATACAGACTGAAAAAAGAGGCATTTGGAGAAGAGGGTACGCGAACACATACCTGCCTGGAAAAACTCGACCGATTTCAAGTTCAATCTTAGCACATCTAATCGATACGAACCACCAAGTTGACGCCAAATAAGCCATTCAGATCATCTACCGGGCACCCGCACATACGCAAACGGGTGCTAGCAACAGCTGAGGCAGTGGCGATTCGGCTGGCGAACCCAACGCTCTGTTGTCAGAAGACGTTTATACAGGCTGTCTGTCTTCCCTGGCCGGCCCAACCATCCTGATAACAAACACACGCAATCGGCGTGTTTAACGCACAGACAACGTTCACAGTGTACCCAGAACCCATCCCAACTCCAACATCCTCAACACACCGATTCCGTCATGCAGGTGGTCTGGGAACGAGGAGTATAACTAACTCCCCTCCCCTCGAGAACAATATAAGCGGTGTACATAACTCACGAGTTTATTCATCACGATGAGTGACTGAAAACATATACTTTCCAATCTGGCTTTTGAATCAATATTTATTGCCGATAATGTTTCTGTATAAATGTTCCTGCTACATCAACTGAACATGGGAAATGCATCCCCTTGTCGGCATTTTCAAAGGAGTCACTGCACGAAGGACTCGCAGAGCTGATGGATCAAAGGATGGGATGTGATAAATCGTGTATCACTCATCATTTTCCAATCAGCAATCGCACCTGAATGAGATACACTGGTCTTCATTCCCCCCTAGAAATAGTCCGATTTTATCCCGGGGTTCGCGTTACGGTTGGATATTAGACTTACGGCTCAAGTAGGGTTTAGACTTGGAGATAGACTATGATATTGGCTTGTGCATTCAACGTCTTAATGTGGCAACTTGGTCTCAAAGATCGGGGAGCTGAATGGACAGTTTCTAGGACGACGACAAAAACAACACGTTTATCTGACCAGCCCCTGCAGATTATGAGGGGGCTGAATTCACAAACGCACAAACAAAACTGGCCTTTTGGAGGGGTTATATTTTGCCGCTGCGGCTGGGGAGTGAGGAGGCAGGCCTTTTATTCGCCGCCACGGAAAAGAGACAGGTCGAGACCTGCCCGAGAGCCAGATCTATGAAAAAGCTTCGCAAACCTACGTACATATATGGCTCTCATATCACACGTTGCACGCGTGCCACAACGAGACTTCGACCCAATTTACAGCCAAGGATGCACGATGGTGGCATGCAGTAAGATGCTACAGACATTGTACACTGGACGTTCTTCCTCTATCTGATAGGGGAGAAGTTAACAAGGGCCCGAAACCAGAGCAAAAGTAAGTACCGGCTACCGATTGCCTCGCTCGCTCACTCTCTCGCTCTTTGCAAACAGTATCCACTCCGAGATAAGGCGGGTAGATATAAAGGGGGAGAGATAGAGAGAGAGAGAGAGATACGCCTTATTTTGATAGTATTATTGCAAAATTTTGAGCAAAAGCAAAATTGGTACACAAAAGAAAGCCCCGGAAGAAAACAGAAGATATATAGTAACCTAAAGCTGTAGCTGTCGGTATCATGAACGGTCATCCGTGAATGCGCCGCAAAATTGCACCATATTTTCTTCAAAAGGGTACAGGCGTCGTTTGAAAATGACCTTATTATAGTAGTATATATAAACGAAGTCTGGTAAATAGCAGCATCTAATTAGAAAAACGGGTCAGCCCAGGTACATATAAAAAATTCGCATTTGAATGAAGGAGAAAAAATTGCGGCTCAAATTAAAAAATCCACCGTGGTACTGAGGTGACGCGCGCATACAACTGAACACCCCAGTACAGCAATGACAGGAGCGTGACTCGGTGAATTTCCGGAGGAGTACGTTCAGTAGGCTTTTTCAGCCAGTAAAAGTTGGTCCCTAAAAACTTGCCTCTATACATGGTTTTTGCAGTGCTTAAAGGACCAAGTATAACGGCAATAACGGTGTCATAGTGTCAGCACACCGTGAGAAGGCCAATGATGTCACAAATAACCTTGTGAATAAACGCGTGCCTACTTAGCAATTTGCCTCTGTAGTATGCATTGTCCGGGCAGGTTTAAACACTTTAGCTGAATATCGAGCTGTGAAAACTCGGTTGTTTCCATAGGATTTGAATCCACGTCAGAAATGACTTAGCTTCAGTAAAACCAGCGATCTAACTACCTGAACTACCAGACCCCGATCAAGAGCCTGAAATTGGTTGATTCTTAATTTCCTCAGAAATCTATTGCTTATTTGTCAGGACATAGTCAAGAAGACCGAAGGCGGTCGAGGATGCAGGTGAATGGCGCGCCGGGAACCGGCATCTATACATATCACCGCCGCCCCACATGTGCGGCATTTGTTATGGGTGCGCAGCCCCAGTAATGCCTCCTGTTGGCCCGTTTTAGGGGCACGCAGTCGACTATCAGCAAGGAGTCGGGCGTAAATGCACGTACCACCACGAGCAAATAAACATTCCCATTCCCCTCCCCCCCTCACCAAAAAAATTTCCCGCGACTTCGGTGGACCTTGTGTACTGCAAATTCCAACGGCAAAAGCACTGTTTAAAATAGGCCTCTGTTAATAAATCCGGCTATTTACGGACAGCAGAAATGAAGTATTCAACGGTTCGTTCAAATATACGCAATGAAATTGTTTTCCAAAACCTTCAGAACTGGCTAGTTGTATCAGGGGAGCAAGATCAGACGAGTATGACTGAGGCCGAAGCAGACCAATTTCAAAGAGACTTATGGGACGATCTCCAGTGAAATTACGAAGGCTTGCACAGTACGTAATCTTCGGTGTACTATTGAGATGCCACTGTGATCAATTTTGAAAAAAAAACTCAGTCGCCTTCTACAACAGCCAGTACTGGACTAGACGAACTTTCGAGCTAATCATCGGATTCAATATGGTACGAAGGATAATGTCTCGGAGGACAGTGGACTAGTTGGAGATATCAGCAACGAATTGGTGACTTCTCTACCGAAGCCATTCGGAGATGATAAATCGACAGCTGTTTAAGCCGTCGGGTCTGTGGGCTTGGCGGTTGCAGCAGCACAACATCCTTCTCGGTTGTATAGATGATCTAGCCAGCGCGCTATTTCGGCTTAAGGTCGTCTGAGGAAAATGAGTGAGAAACAGTCCAATATAATCGAGTAACGGTACATGAATCGGCCGAAAAACCGCAATCGTTATTGATTGGCATTTACGAAATCAGTGACAATATCGAATCATTACTGCGTAAGGATGACTCATATGGCCCCCTAAACCGGACATGAGAACAGGAACCGCCCGCAATACAGGTATCTTTGCGCCAAACTCCGAGGAGAATAGAGTTAGGATTATGGTTAAGTTTGGGTGAGGCTTAAGGAGATTCTGGAGAAAAGAATGATCCATCCTCATAACTGCTCTTTCAAATCGCGGTTTTCTAACCATTTTGTGCTTCCATTTGACCATCAGTAGTAGTCATACAACTGAGGGAATCAACGACTCCGTAGCCTGCGGTAACCAAACGACGTCTTTTAAACTCTATTCGAGGATTTATGACCGGCAGCGTCTGAAAATCTAAACCAGCAGAAAAGAAGGATGCCTCTGCAACTTCAAGATGTTTGCAACATGACCCAGTACTCAGTCGTCTCCCAGTTTTCCTACCATCAGAATACAGCTGAAAGTGAAAATTATACCAAATCCGCAAAAGAGGGCACTCATTTCCTTATCCTGACCCAATGCTTACTATCTCAACGGAACTGAGGACAGCTGTTGCGGTGATCCCGTGACGTTTATCTTTCTCGCACTGTTAAGAATTATGGCCTTTCCACAGACCTGCTGTACTGCCTTTTTTTACTCAAGTCTGTCTCAATTCTAAGCCATTACTCATCCCCACGGAGGGGACAGACTCTGCGCTGGGTACTCCCAGACTGAATTTGAGTCAGCAGTTAAGTAAACGCCCAGGGGAGAATTGCAGGTGCATGGGGCATTTAAAACTATGAATAAACGATAGGATAACGGAATTCCCCTGCAGAGGGGCAGTGCGGGTAGCGTAGAACTTACGTGAAGGTGGCTGTTCCTGCCTGTCAACATTCAAAGTCTCCAGGAGTTGGACAAGGTCAGGAACGCTGCTCGAGTACATGCACGTGTCTCGGGATCCGCGGATCACCGCTGTACTGATGAGACCGCACTTTTGTCTCGACTTCTGTCGCACTAAATAGAAAAGGTGGAGGGGGGTTAGAGAGGGAGATACTGAATGAAGGAAGATTATGATTTTGTCCTACAGAGATGGCATGCAGAACTCCAGCCAAGAGCGTCGGAACTGGGCATAGACTGGTGATAAGTAGAAGCCTGTCAATCCGGGCATGAAAAGGAACCTTTTTTTCATATTGCTGCTTACCAAAGCCTGCAGATCTTCGTCCATTCACAGACAATATTTTGTGCGAATTCTCCCTAGGGGGGGGGGGGGGGGATTTTCTATTTCGTTGTTGACGTTGCACACACTGACCGTCTTGCTAAGGTCAAAAGTCATAATGGCCAAGTTGATATGACAGTTAACGAGGCAAGTAAATGATTAAACTTGTTTATTTTAGTCAAGGGAGTTCGTGGGTATAGAATCCAAGCCGTGAAAGGGGCTGGTGTGTTGTGCGTATCCTAAATATTCTGAAACATACTCCTCGATATCAAACTACGCTCTCTGAGCTGTTATGCTGGCAAAGCGCCGATATCGCGCTTCGGGTTCAAGAAATTGGTGCATTTGGTACTTTTCGGGAGGGACCATCGAGTAATTGTTACAATTAAGGAATATAGTTTGGTGTTCAAATGGGACTATTATAGTATAGCTTAACGTAAACGCCTGCTACGCAACCAATCGTCCAAGGTCGATGTTCAGAACTGCAATCCAGATGACTTTTGAACTTGTCCCTTGGTTATGCATAGCCTGCACGCACGCACGCACGCACACGCACAAGAACAAAGGGCGCAAAAACGGGCACAATGATGAGCAAAGAAGGCATACAGACAAATTAATGACTATGAGTGATCAGTATAAATATAAGGCATGAGAGTGCACAGTGATTTTGCACTAAAGGAATGAAAAAAATAAGCGGGAAAATATTCTGTGTCTGGAGTGCGATCAAATGGGTGAGAATGACTTATATGTCCCCCATAAGCAGGACACGGGAATAGGAACGCCCCACCCGAGTAAGTAACGTGGCCCTGCACATAATTCTAGGAAGGGGAACTAGTCCCGTGTCCGAACCCCAACACTAGCCCTAACATAAACCTACCAAATAGCTCGAATTGTACCCTGAACACTAACCCTGTAGTTAACACTAGCCCTAACCTTAACCATTAACTTAGCCCTAACGCTAAACATAACCCTAAATCTTACCATAAGCCAAAACCTAGTTAGCCTGGAGTTTAGCGAAAGACATCTGTATTTCGGGCGGTTCCTGTTCTCATGTCCTGTTTAGGGGGACATATAAGTCATCCCTACCACCAAATCTAAATAGTTCTAGGGTAGGGGTGACGTCCCAGAGGATTTCGGCCATGTCGGCCATGTCGTAGCAGTCGTAGCAATGTAGTAGACAATCATAGCACCAGCCAAAGTTGGATTAGAACGAGATAGAGGGAAAAGAGGAGAGACGGCGGTCTAATAGAATTGCAGATTGGAGAAACGCATGCACGCACGCACGCACGCACGCACGCCAAGACGCAGAAATTAACCTAGGAAGATTTGCAAACACAGAATGCGGGGCAGATGCAATCGCATAAAAACGGGCAGAGAGCAGCGAGATGCAGATTTTCCACACAGAAATGAAAATCTCCATCGCCTTCTTTCAGTCCCGAGAGCATGAGAACTTACTTCGGAGAAACTTCACTGTAGTTGCGAGAGGACAAGGTATTGCTGATGGTGGTGGTGGTGGTAGGGGGGGAGCCGGTGAAGATTGAGTCGCTTTTGGAATAACCGATAAAAGTAAAGGTTTAGAGCTGCTCCGAAGCACACGGAATAGACAAATGCTTTGGAACTAATTGACGATTCAATGTAAGCTCTGTGTAGCATTACATGGAAAAATGGCAGCGGTGTTCAGATGTACGGTACATGTCCCTCCCTCAGAGAGGTTCTAAAGTTAATTTGCCCAAGAAATATGACAAGGAACTGGATGCATAACTGGGCAAAGAGAATAAGGGCGACGATAAGTAGGTCCTGAAAAGCGCTTTGTCGTTTAAATAAGTTAACTATTCAGTTAACCTTGGTTATGTCATTCAACAGTCTTCTGAGCGGAGACTCCTTTTAAGAGACCCGTCAAAAAAAGAAGGACAATTGGCGCACCGTTTCAGACACTCAACTAAGTCACTTAGAGGGGGAAGAGAACCATTGCGCCGATATGGGCAAACTTCCTCGTTCACCTGTCTTGGAAGCTGGGGTAAAAAGCAAGGGACGGCGACACAGAGCTTTGGTAAGCGATTCATGAGCACAGCCAACGCAAAGTGACCATAGGATCAATTGCCGTGTCATATCTGAAGGGAGGGTGAGAGTATACTCCGTCCACCCCACCCGTTTAGTTCAACCTAACTCAGTAGCATGGTCAGTTTTAAAACCTATATTTGCCACTTAGTCGGTTTCCATGACATTTAAACTTTATTCGGCTGCTTCCCATGGACAAGCTCACGATTTCTGGTTAGTACATGTAGTGAAATTTCAGTGCAAAAATTCACCAGAAAACGCAGCAGGGAGTGCTTTCGGAAGACTCAGCGATACAACTGTCACCTGGTGACAGAATTGCATCGGCTCATAGTTCACCTCATTCAAGTTTGAAGCCAACTAGCTCCGTTTGGAAGAACTTGGTTTCTGAATCGTATAGAGCTGACGCTATTAGTTCCTGTTTTGCACGGTGGTGTTAAGGAGACGATGATGTCATAGTAAAAAAAAAATTAAATTAGAAGTTGCCGTACACGGGGAAAAACGACAATTCGCGAGAGCAGTTGGAAGGGGAAACCCAGCCTTCTTGCAAAGACTCCACTACATGACCTTCGAGTATTATACGCTAATGCAAGCCTAAATCACTGAACTCCAGATGGCATCAGCACTAGCAGAAACTCTGTGAAAGTTTAACCGTCCTCATCGACGAGGTCCACTGTGTGAACCACAGCAAGGTGGCGCAAGGACGATGACTTGCGGGCGAAGTAGCTTATTGTGAGAGTAGACTTGCGCTGCATCTACCGCACTATATCTCCATCCCCACCTGGTCCCGATGCCATGACTAATTCAAGGAGACCGGAAGCGGAAGAAAGCTAGGGTGGTTGGCGCGGTCGGAGCAGCCTCTAGGCGTGCCGCCAAACCTGGCTTGGATCCCACGGAGTGGGAGTGCCATGGAGGCCACATTAAGGAACCACTGCATCCTGATTATTAGCCCGCCAGTCGGCCGCTTCACACAAGCACGCATTGGGCTTACTGGTGGTGCGAGTTATCCCGTTACTTGGCAACCTTTCAAGTCACGACTTTAAGCGCACCGTGATAGCTTCAAGCGTGCCAGATTGTTTATAGTGAGGAATATGCGCTCAGTTGACGCCCTCATACTCTATTCCCCATTCACAAACCCAGCCACGGTCCGAACAAATCAGTTGAATGTTGCGGGGAATGAGCGCAGTGGCTGACAGCGCTAATGACCTCTGCACGTGCAATATACACGACCTGACCTTGACAGGACGTGCTGGTAACCAAGGCGACCCGTGATGCCGATGGTTGGACGGATCACCGCCTCGTCATCTACCAGATGAGGCTTCGACTTAAACCCCGACAAAGGCCACAAGGTAAGCGACCGCCAGGTAAGTTAAATACTCTTTTGTTAAATCTGCCTGCTCACTGTTTTGATTTCAGCAACCAACTAACCGAGAAATTGGAGAACCTGCATGCTCCAGCAGATAATGCTACCGTGGAGACACAATGGTGTCAACTGCGAAATGTCATCCAGTCCACCGCCCTCGAAGTCCTCGGACGCGCACGCAGTCAACACCAGGATTGGTTTGACGACAATGACGCCGACATCAGCAACTTACTCGCGCTGAAGAATGGACTACAAAAAGTCTACATGGAACATCCGACTGACGCAACCAAAGCAGCCTTCTTCAGATACTGCCGCCTTCTACAGCAACGGCTGCGGGAAATGCAGGACGCCTGCATGATTCGAAAGGCCGAGGAAATCCAGGGGTATGCGGACCGCAATGAAATGAAAACACTTTTTCAAAGCCATAAAGGCCATATACGGCCCGTGTATCAAGGGGACCGCACCATTGCTCAGCTCTGACGGCACAACACTTCTGACAGAGAAATCGCAAATTCTGAAACGGTGGGCCGAGCACTTCAGAAGTGTCCTTAATTGCTCATGAGCCATCTCCGATGCTGCCATTGACCCAATCCCTCAAGTGGACACGAACAATGACCTGGATGCACCGTCTTCCCTACCAGAAACCATCCGTGCCGTGCAGCAGATTTCCAGCAGTAAAGCAACGTGATCCGACGCAATCCCACCGGAAGTCTACAAGCACGGTGGGCCCTGGCTGATGGCAGAACTCACAACACTTCCAGGAGATGTGGCGCCAAGGACAAGTTCCTCAGGATTTCAAAGACGCGACCATCGTCCATCTCTACAAACGGAAGGGGAACCGGCAACTCTGTGATAATCACAGAGGCATCTCGTTGCTCAACATCACCGGGAAGATCTTCGCCCGTATCCTTCTCAATCGTCTGAACGGTCACCTAGAGCAGGGCTTGCTCCCTGAAAGCCAATGTGGCTTCCACCGACACCGCGGGACAACCGAAATGATCTTTGCCGCCCGCAAGCTAAAAGAGAAGTGCCAGGAGATGCCAACTCACCTAAACACTACCTTCGTGGATCTACCGAAAGCCTTTGACACAGTGAATCGTGACGGACTGTGGAAAGTCATACAGAAATTCAGCTGTCCTGAGCGGTTCACGCACATGGCGCGTCAGCTTCATGACGGGATGACGGCGCGCGTCACTGACAACGGGACGGAATCCAAAGCATTCGCAGTGACCAACGGAGTGAAGCAGGGATGCGTATTGGCTCCTACCCTGTTCAGTTTCATGTTCTCTGCTATGCTGCTGGAAACCTACCGTGATGAGCACCGCATCGCCTACAGATTTGACGGGCACCTTCTCAACAGTCGGCGTATTTAGGCTCAACGCGCGTGTCTACGACTACAGTCCATGACTTTCTCTTCGCAGACGACTGCGCCCTTAACACCGTGACGGAGGAGGACATGCAAAGGAGTACGGACCTCTTCGCTGTAGGCTGCGCCGATTTTGGATTAACAATCAGTACAGCCAAAACGGTTGTCATGCACCAGCAGCCACCCAGCGCGGAATACAATGCTCCTCGAATCAATGTCTACGGTGCTCAACTAAAAACGTGGAAAGCTTTGCTTATCTAGGAAGCACGCTGTCACGCAACACGAGAATCGATGACGAGGTTGCCGAACGGATCTCCAAAGCTAGTCAGGCCTTCGGCTGGCTGCAGGCCTCCGTGTGGAATCGCCACGGTATTCACCTGAACACCAAACTGAAGATGTACAAGGCCGTCGTATTGACGACACTCCTTTACGGAGCGGAGACCTGGACCATCTACTCGAACCAAGCCAGGAAGCTGAATCACTTTCATCTCAGCTGCCTCCGCAGAATACTGAAGCTGAGATGGCAAGACAGGATACCGGACACGGAAGTCCTGGAGCGGACTGGAATCCTCAGCATCCACGCCATGCTGAGGCAAGTGCAACTGCGATGGAGCGGCCACCTGGTAAGAATGGACGACGAGCAACTACTCAAACGACTTTTCTACGGAGATTTCGCTAAGACTGCTCGCCGACAGGGAGATCAAAAACGAAGCTACAAGGACACTTTGAAGAAATCTCTGAAGCAACTGCAAATCAACCCGGCGACCTAGGAGGACCTCGCACAGGATAGACCGGCATGGAGGTGCATGAAGAGTGGTTCAGCAATCTATGAGGCCAATCGGATCGCCGCCGCCAAGGCCAAAAGAGCGGAACGAAAGTCACCAGCGCCCCGGACCAACATCGGAGGCTAAGGCACATCAGTGCACACTACCTACACCAATGCATGGACTACAACCTCACCATCATCATGTACTTGAGAATATCATTGTTTCATAGAAACCGTGGCTTGGAAGGCTGCCAATCTGACGCTTACACAAGACAACGCCGTCGGCCCAGGGTATGCACTGTGTCGAGTGGCTGACCAGTGGACTGGGAGTCAGACGGCGATGGCTCCACCACATCCCCTGATTTAATGAATCCTGATGTGTAAGTCATGAGGGCCAGGTCGTGCTGTGGCGCGCGAAAACGGGTACACCAACCCGTCAGCCAATGCGCCAACTCCCACATCAGACAACTGACTGGCTCGGATGGTGGTCTGATTGTGGGGGTGGAGGAGAGAGTGAGGTCGACAGCTCAGCGAATTTCCTCACTATAAACAATCTGACGCGCTTGAAACTATCACGGTGCGCTAAAAGCAATGGCTTGGAAGGTTGCCAACTGACGGGATAATTCAGACCGCGTGGTCAGCCCAATGTGTGTTTTGTGTGTAGTGGCTGACTGGCGGACTGAGAGTCAGGCTGCAATGGCTCCTTCTTAATGTGGCCTTTATGGCACTCCCACTCCGTGGGATCCGAGCCAGGTGTGGTGGCACGCCCAGGGGCGGCTCCAGTCGCACCAGCCACCTGCGCCCTCTCCCATTTCCGGTCTTCTTTACTCTGTCATGACACCGGGCTCAGGTGGGGAAGGAGGAGAGAGTGCGGTAGGTCCTGCGTAAGGCTCCTATCACTTAAAACTAATCCACGTGCAAGTCACTGTCTCTGCACCACCTGGTGTGGAGCATACGATGGACCTCGTCGAAATCGACGGTCGAACTGTCGTGTTTCATATTCAAGGGCGACATAGATGGCTGTGACCGATTAAATGCGCGTTTGCACTTGTTGCTTTCGCCCAGACTGTGAGGTCAGTGCATCTGGAGCCACTCGAGGGGAAAGCGAATGACCTCGGGGGAGTGGGGCAATTAACAAAGGCTGTCGGCAATAGGCTGCACAGAGTCAGTAAGTACAAGAGCTCGTGGTGCAATTGGCGAACAAGGAGAATCTGAATCCCTGTATAAACTTAAGGCGTTCGGAGAAAGGATGGTACGGCCAATGAGTTAGATCCATTTGGCACGATTTCTTCAAATTCTACTACTTAAAAAATAAAAATTCTGTTCTGACAGGTGACTGTTAATGGAGACAACTGACAATATGAGCCGACCTCTAGAGGTAAGCACGTGAGTCACAGTAAATAATGAAATTGAAGCACTTTAAGAGATTATCCTGCCATACAAATAACGACCGCAAACTGTCCCTCCATGTATCCTCACACGAAGAAGCGAGATAATAGCTCAGCTCCTGAAGCTGAGTGTTTCAAATGGGAATCCGTGAGGTCAGAGCAGGTTTTATTACAGCGATCGAATGCACTTATTCTCTTCAGCCGACAGTCTCTGCATTACTCATACAAGATCGTATCAGAGTAGAAGAAGAAGAAAGAGAAGAAGAAGAAGAAGAAGAAGAAAAGAAAAAGAAGAAGAAGCAGGATGATGAGGATGAGGAGGATGAGGAGTACTCCAAACGCAGCTGATCCCAATACAACGAGAGTACGAAGGGCTAGCCTGTGGAATTCGTCTATATAAGGCACTGAGGAACAGTCCAAGCCTTGTAAAAAATAGACTACAAGCATGGTCAGCATAAGTGGAAACAAAGAGGAAAGGAGAGTTAAAACAGACATCGGAATATCAAGAGGAAAATGTGGCTGAAAGAGATCCAAAACGGGAAACAGAAGGAAAGAGAGACGTGAGTACTAGTTTGAGGGCACAGGAGAAAGAGACGAGCAGTTAGGACAAGTGGAGAACTGTGGACTGACCTTTTGATAAGGCAGCTAAGTCTATTTGGGTCTGAGAGTTGGGGTAGGTAAGAGCGTTCAGTTCTTTGTTCAAAAGATTCGTCTCTTCCGGTAGTTCGTCGAAGATGCCATCATCTGGGACACTAGAAAGGCCGAGGGTTGCTGTCTGTGAGGTCGGTCTATCATCACTAACGCTGTTACCAGGGCCACCGAAGCTGCTATCATTGGCATTTTCTAGCATGGCTGCCTTCCAGAAGCAAACGGCACTCCTGTCATCGCGACAGGTTGTCACCAGAGAGCCGCGAGATCCAAGAGCACAGCTGTCCGTTGTGCCATCCGCGCTCTGCTGACGATCGGCTGCATTAGCGAGGTGGTAGGTTAAAGGAACAAGAAGGAAAATACATGCATATATGTGAAGTTTCGAGGCTTAAGAAGGAATCTAGACGAAAAACGAAGAGGTTGGATATCTGGCGAAGTAGCCTGGCGTGCCATTTCGTGGCACAATCCGTCCCCACAACATGAAACTAATGCTAAACGACATCTATTTGTAGGAGACTCTCTTAAATGTCTTCAGCGACAGGGCCGTTCTCGTTGGAGATATCAGCACAGTGCCTATCAGTGTGGCACCTGCAGCTTCCGAGTCGGTTGCAGATCCAGGAGCAATGATCTCTAAACCCACTGTTTTTGTACCTTCCCCTAAAAGTCATTTATTGAAACAAACCTGGAGGTTCCGTGAGAAATATTTGGAGAACTAGTTTGACCGTATTAGTAACGAGAGGCTTTTCAAATAAAAAAGGGTTAAGGTTGACAAGTTTAAGCCACTAATGTGCTACGTGGTTTTAATATATGGGGTTGTGATGTGTTCATGCAGGACTGGATGCATGTGGATGCATAGGCTTCCCGAAGCAAGCAAGCTCCTAATGGGTGGCAGAGGTTACAAACAGGCAACCAGTTCGAAATTGTTCAGGACATGCTAACCAAGGGAACGATGCGAGGAGATTTATACAGAGCTGATTTGGACTTATTCTGCCTTCATTCAGCCAATCATAACCCTCACCAGCAGATGAGCCCAGAAACACCAACATAAGCCCGCATGCAAGGGCAAATGCTCCTCAGACGGGGTCTATCAGCTTTACCAGACCTAAGCACATTATACCCTCCAGTGTTATGTCTTAACTGAGCTCGGTCTGGTAGGTATTTGCCCTTTTCGCGATCTCTCACACCCAGTTGAAGATATTTTGTTTTAGGAAGTCAATAGATAGGTATGTGCCTATTATTTATGAGGAAATACGGGAAATAGAGCAGCAAAGAAGGGATAGGCTTGCCGAAAATCCATAAGCAGTAAAAAATCTGCTAGAGTTCAGACACGAAAACGTAGACACAAGTTTTAGGAAGCCCAGCTCAGGTTTTAATTCCCCAATTATTAGCCGGAGTTGAAACCCAAGTCTATTCCGGGGAAAATTTGGTTTATTACAGGGTTATACCAAAAAGAAAGTTATATCCTTACCGCGATAGCTGTGTTTTCCTGCCTCCTACATGTATTTAATTTAAAAGAGCGACTAGAAAAATAAATTACACATTTTGACCCAAAACTACCCACAACAATCCGCGATTCTAGGCATCACCAGCGTTAGCTTAGATGCCCGACAGCCTATAGATGTCAATTATTCGGATATCAATTATACACCAAGCTCCTCCAATCAGGACCACAAAAGGCACAAATAATTCTACTGCCTCCAACCTTCCGCGATATGCCTTTGAAGATTTATATGCACTAGCGGCAAAATTAATGGTCTGAGACGACATTCGTCTTTATGAAACCCGGATCATCCTGGTATTCTAATGTTAGGCAACGTGAAATAAGCCTAGTACGATGTTCAGGTAACCAATATGTGCTTATCAGTGGTCAGAAACAATGACAAATAGAGGCTAAGGTATAATTCCCTGGTTCTTGTTGCTAAGACGACTGATCCGGTGATCTACCCTTCTATTTACACTGCCAGAAACTGTATTGTACTGCAGTTCGGGAGTAAATGACGCTTTTGCCAGCCGAAATTTCACCACACGAAATTCTCCGTAAGACCAGGAGTAACAGATCGCATGGTACAGTGTTTGGATTTTATCTTATTACATTTGTATGCATACAGACTACGAAGGATTAGTATTCAATCAGAAATGGGCGCACGACATGCTATTGGCTTCCCGAAGCAAACAGGTCCCGAAAATGCAACAAATTACCAGACTGAAATCGGTCAAGTTATAAGAACGTAAGGGAGGGACGACAGAAAATGCAGGTAAATTGATACGGTACGGTTTCGTGCTTATTAAACCTTCATTCAGTCCACCATAATCATAATCATGATCCTACTAGGTGAGACGGGGGTCACAAACATGCGCTCGTACACGGCGCAGATGGTCCACCACTGGGGTCTGACGTACGGGTCAAAAGCACTAAATCGAAGCGCAGTTCATCAGTGCCTCGTTGCCTGTTATGCTCTGTCGCTACGGATCAATTCAATTAGGAATAAGCGCACACCGATCTATTAGCAAGCAAGTTTCTTATGGGTGACGAAGGTCAGGAACCGACCATTCATTATTTGGCCGAAAATCCACAGACGACTTCGGTGCATCGGTTACATGAAATGTAGCAGGATATCCGCAAAAAGAAGGACCCGACGAATAGACAGTCCTGGTGGGGAGGGGGAGACAACTGAACAATGCGAAGATTACAACATCAAAATCGCCCTATTTAGACCGCTTAGACGTTAAGCGCCATAATCCGATTCACAGTTTTACAAGCAGTTAAGTCAATGCATCTGCAGATGCTTGAGCCACAAGCCTATTGTAAAAACTACATTGGCAAGAAGAGGTTTGACCCCAAGAGCTCAGTCTATAAAGCAACGATAGTCATAGTCTAAGCAGTAGGGTAGGAAGGACTTACACTGTGCCTGCTTCTCATCACTCGTTGGGGCTGCGTTGCATCGTGCTACCTAGAAACGGGAAGGACAGTAGGAGGGGAAAATAGCCCAGTCTCGAGTTGCAAAATGCAAAGGAGGAAAAGGACGCATTAGTAGCACTTTAAACAGAAATGCAGGTAAAAAGAACAGAATATAGTCGTGTGCCTATATATATAATCTTGAAAAAGTAAGGCTCGTCAGAAAATTGAGTTGTACTTGTGAATTTTCAAGTTGGTCACACCAACCCGTCGTCAGACGAAATGAACAGAGGTGAAATGAAATCGTCAGACGACCAGTTTGTGCTACAGGACAGACAATGACAGACAGCCAACTGGTGTGAGAGGGACACATAATTACGTTAGGATTTGGGCCGGGGTAGGGGGGGGGGAACTGTTAGGGTTCCCTGATTCAGAGGGAAAAGTGGATGGCGATTAAACTGCAACTACAGACGGTGGACTTAACGTTCGTCGATGTGGGATGGGGACAGAGTTCAGGGCACCGATGTTGGAGGTGTTAGGAGTTTCAGCTGTGGTTCGCCGTGTCTGGGGGTGGCGAGACAGTTAGATTCTGCATGGTCCAGCATAGATTATCGGCTGTTGTTAGGTTGTGTGCGTAAGTCAATGAGCCGGGGGATACGAAATTCAATCGAAGCGATCGTCCGATGATTAAACTGGTTCGACATCTCCATGGCACACAAGCCGGTATTGTTCTTGCGCGCCACGCTATCCCGAGTAAAAGACCCAATACCCAAAGAACAGCGAACTAATGTTGTCTACCGCATTCCATCTGATAGCTGCTCTTACGCCTATATTGGTCATACTGACCGACGACATGGGACGCGTATTAACAAAACTAAACTAGTCATCCGCTGACGTGACCCCTTGTCACTTGTGTTTGCGCACACCCTTGAGTTCGAGCATCGCTTCAATTGAGACGGAACCGAAGTGGTTGCAAAGCTAACACCAAACAGGCGTGTGAATTCCTCGAGGCCTGACACTAGCACGACCAGCATCAACCTTCATATCGATCTGGACTTTCATTGACTTACGCCCACAACCTAACAACAGCCGCTAATCTATGCTGGACCATGCAGAATCTAACTGTATCGCCATCCCCTCCCTCAGACACGGCGAACCACAGCTGAAACTCCTAACACCTCCAACATCGGTGCCCTGAACTCTGTCCTCATCCCAAATCGACTAACGTTAAGTCCCCCGTATGTAGTTGCGTTTAATCGCCATCCCCTTTTCCCTCTGAATCAGGGAGCCCTAACAGTTCCCCTCCCCCTACCCCGGCCCGAATCCTAACCCGGTTAGAGTTAGGGTTGAGGTTTGGTGTAAGGGTGAAAGTTAGTACACAGGAGTATGCAACCCCTGGAATTTATCGCGATGCTAGATGTTTGTTTAGGACCATTAATTTTTACCTGAACATGTTGCTGACTTAAAAACGCAATGATTTACTCCTACTCTTAAAATAAAAGGTAACTTTAAACAGGAAACCTTTGGCCTAGGGGCGACTTAACGTTGCGAATTTTTATTATAACCGTATATACCTCTTTTTCTGTGTAATATAATGGTCTAATTTCGCGATTGAGCAATGAGCAGTGATTTTACAACTTTGAGGAACATTATAGTCATCTGATCAATCAGCTGCAGCTGCGACGTTTTCAGATAATACAAATAACTCAAAGTCGTGCCATGACCACGTCGATTCTGGTGCTTAGAATTTAAGTACTAAGCGGAAATATCTTCAGGCGATCGCAGAAATCATACCATCCAGTTCCGGCTTCGCCTGCTGACGACTGTTTGGATTAGGAAAGACGTTTTTCTCGCAGAGAATCTACATGGAAGATACTATAGTCAAGAGTGAAGCTACATGAATATGATGATGAAATCAGGGCTTTCAAAAATGAAGAAAAGAGAACCATCATGCACGATCCGACTTTGGTCAAAAGGTAAACTCCCAAATCAACAAGGCTCCGGTGTCTATTGACTAGTGAAACAAAAGTCCACATTAGTTCTATAGTCGGCAACATAAATTTATATCATTCAGAGACACAAAGTCTCAAGAAGTCCAATGAGTAACTGAAAATTTCAAAAAAGCCCCGAGTCTTGAACTCTCAGGAAGTCGTGGTCACACCCTTTCTAGAGAAGCAACGATTAGCGCTAAAAACCTCATTCCCGAGCTATGACGAATAAATGCTGTTCAGTAAGCCTTCTAACACTACGGAGTTACCAAGCATACCTTTAGTTTTGAATGGCGTCAACACCGAGACGGGAATGAACGCTATCTTAGTGAAGGGCGGTTGTACCGAGCCAAGTTAGAATTATTCTCTGCTTGACAAAGCCCAATTCGTTGGATAAACTCGCGCTAATTATTAACTGACTTTGACCTTTTTAATATATCTTCCGCTTATGGTCTGTATTTATAAACAACAAATTTTGTAATGCGTTAATATTTCCTTTAGGCAAGTCAAATACGTGAAAGAAGAACTCTGGGCTTTTTCCAAAAGTCACCTTCCCGCCTCCTCGGTGACAACAACCAATGCAGTTGGCTCGAGGAAATGGCCAAGCCTCGAGTGACGAACAGGCAGCATGTTTGGGTGCCCGGGAGGACAACATTTGACAGCTCACCACGAAAGTTAAACATCACCAGATATAGTAGCTGAATTCCTAGGAAACCATCGCATAAGATTTCCATTGGAAAGAATAATATGCAGTTTGATTGCAGTTATCTAGTAATTTTGCATATGCGCAAATCAAGAATCAGTTGAGGCCTGCAGTTGAGCATGGAGATCCTGGAAGACTTGTGAGCCAGCTTGAGCAAATAAAACGTGAGTTGCAAAGGCCTTGCGATGCTGACGCAACTCTGCTCTGATTGCCAAGCGGAGCATGTTAACACTCGAGTAATTATAAAAGGGCCGAAGGAGCGTAGGTGGAACAGGGGGAGGGTAGGGTGGCAATGGGCGGATAAAACAGGCGTGCAATGCGGAAAATCTATAGCTATAACTGCAGGCAAGAGATGAGGCTGAGTATGCACGTGCGCACGCGGGGGGCAGAATATGATCCAATTCAATGCCACTCGGACCAGTAAAGTGATAATCGTTCGCAAAGCCCCCTTCCTACATGCTGCAATGGAGGCCTAACATAGCCTGCTGGTAGAACAGGGAGGGCTAATCGATGGGGAGGGAATAGTGCTGCAGCACCTAACTACCTTGGAAAACCTATGCTTCGATTCCGCCGACGCGAAGTAATCCAAAGTTGAGGCGGAGAGGGGCAGATAGCTGGCCAGATTCCGTCGGTCAATGTCACTACTGTCGTCGTCACCGGCGCCACTGTCACTGGTCAGGCGCAGACTGCCAACGGCTCCACTACTGCCCCCCACGCTCTGCTGCGTCCACTTCGCCTTCTCGATCTGGTCAAAGTACTCCATCAACCACTGGGCCACCGGCGCACCAGTGTCTCTCAGGACTTGTGCTCGATCGGCTCGGACGGAGTCCAAGGAAGTATGCGTCATAGCCGACTCCTCGGAAGTGCGGAATTCCATCAAGTCAACCGGCTGGTCACCGTGGCTTGCTCGGCGTGAAGGGTTCAAATTTATAGAACTCATATCGAAGCTAGTCTTCCGTCGCATCGGAGAGGCCGGCGTTGTGAAAGGTTGCTGTCGCACCAGAGAGGAAGATTCAGAAGGCCTTAAGACGTCGGTGGTAGAAGTATCTGAAGTTATTGATGCGGGCGGATCGATGGCTGTAGAGCTGTCTGAAAGGTCAATAGAATGTGTGTACCAGATGCGACGTGCGCTGCTGGAGTTGGACACCTTCGGGGCTATGTCAACGACCGCACTGGTGGTCGGACAAGTGACGGTAAAGCGCCCCACTTCGGTTCCTCCAGCGCTTGTATTTAAACCACCGCCTCCGCTGCCGCTGTCGCCACCATTCGGCGTTGGAATATGATGCGTCAATAGGGGTCCGCGAACAGAATTGTCAGTGGTTCGTTCCGAGAATTGTCCGACGAAAACGCTTAACCGACTGGTTAGGGTCTGCTCCTGTGGTGCGCTGTGATCATTCACTTTGCTGTGTACCACAACGGCCGGTCCAGAGCTCACTGAGCGCTGAACCAAACGTTGGCTAAGAGGTAATGGCTTCCTGGTGAATTTTGAAACAAATCTTGGGTGAAACACTCCAAATGTCGCAGCAGCCGCAGGCGAGGGTGCAGAACTACATTCTCCCTCCAGTACCGATTTGATCTGATGCTCCTCGTTTCGACCGCTGGAGCGCGAACAGTGGCCACCAACAGCTTGTTGATTGACAATATCTGCGTAGCAGAGGCCCGCCTGACTGGCGGGGATGTTTGTGTACATATGGCCGGAAGTGTGATGGAGGCGCTCCACGAGCTGCATCTTTGCCGTCGACGGTTCGTGCCGCAGTCGCAAAACAACCGACTCCTTGGGGGCAGGATTTGTCATTTTGCGCCAGCGTACGCTGTGTTCTGTCTGCTCGGCCAGAGAACGAGACTCGCGTGGAAGAGAACGATCAAGGGAGACCGCGCGGTTGGCTTTGTAGCCTTCACCTACTCTATTGCGATGTTGCTCGCGGATAGACCTGGAGCGATCGAGGAGGGACGACTTTTTGCGTAAAGTTGGCGGCTGCATGGGCGAGGTCTGAGATTTCTCGGGTCTCGGGTCCTGCGAATCGTCTGAATCGTCTGTGTCCATGCTGGTCTCGGCCAGTGAAGTGCAGCTACTCAAAAGACTTGTAGGCGAATACGCATACTGATGAAGCGAGTGTGCACGTCGTCAAAGCGGCCCCAGCGGATATTTGGGTCGGGCAGTGAAGTTGTCGGTCCAAACAATTGGCATGCGGACAAGACACACAGACAGAGGGGGGTAATGGTGCAAAATAATGACGTGCGAAATTGGGTAAGCGGTGGAAACAATCAAGCACGTTAATTTGGTAGTTGAATGCACACATACACACACAGGGTGCGAGATAGTTACCGCAAACAGAACAGTCATAACCATCAACGAAAAAATTTACGTCAGGCGTACGCAGAGATGATGTAGTGGAGGAGGAGGAGGAGGAGGAGGAGGAGGAGGAGGAGGAGGAGGAGGAGGAGGAGGAGGAGGAGAGGAGGAGGAGGAGGAGGAGGGGGAGGAAGGGTGGTTGAATAAAGAAAGGACAAGAGAGAGATGTAAAGAAACATGCATAGAAGTCGTTTCGCACAAATATCATAAAATAATCATTAAAGTAGAGAAGAGAGGTACAGAAAAAGACATTGGGGACCTGTATGGCTATTTCTGTCTTATTTGCAGTCATCAGTCTGGTTGAGAACCAAGAAACGCAGATTTGAACCTCAAGTACTTGATGCTGGATATGGCTAACTGATGGCAGCAAATAGGCCAGAAAGGGCATCCCGGTCACCCTTGAGTTTATCGGCATGCCCCTTATCTGCATATACCACTAGTCGCTGGGCAACTACCTGTGAGGGCTCAAAATCGAACCCAAAGGCATAATGGAATTAGCATGTTCTTTAAACTGATTGATGAGAAATCTTGTATCACAGTCCTTAGGCAGGTCGAGAAATGTGGTTTTTCACTGATTGGTCCTCAAGTTTCGGATGTGTGCGGGTGAATATACTCGATTAAAAGGCCCAAGCGTCCATCGTGCCTAATCTCACATTGGCGTCTCCTACAAGCTGATTTCTTTTTTGGCCGTTCTTCAATAGGATGATACGAAATATGTCTTCAACCTGCAATTAGAGTATAACTATCGCTGCCGTCGACTGTGTACTGTTTCAGCCAGAGGAATTGAACAGGGTTGGCTATTCACGAGTTCATACTCTGCCAATAGGTTAAGAATTGGTTGCCGATCTCATCGTCAAGGCGGTCCGGTTCCATCAACAAAACGGTCGAATAAGGCAAATTGATGCAGCCTAAACCAGTATCTCGGAGACCACAAACCAACTGGAGCTGCATTCTATTAATCCGGATGTTTTCTATGCGGAAGATCAGCCATGTGGGCTTAAGGTACGCCATGTATACACGTTGGTTGGATTACTCAGGGAGCACAGGAATTTATACTTTGGCAACCATCTGTATGCATAGTCGGCTAAGTATTACTCTTCACCTACAGTCCGGTCCAAATTAGGAAAGCAGTTAGAATAGTCGCTAGTACCTTTTGAAATATCATACGAAAAATATCACACGACAATATTTTCAAAAAAGGAAAGCAAGCATTTGCACTCAAGCTAAAAATATGTTCCGATTAAATATAACACGGGAGAATCTATTTTAAAAAGAGACAACTTACAAAAGCCTCGGGGTAGTGCACAAGAAGAACGCAATTAACTATATTTGAATAAACTGCAAACTACCATTAAGTTTGCGGGAGACCTTACGTATACTCGATGCAGGGTGTTCCGGGGAAAGCTAGTTCGGTAAGCTTTCCAGTAAATTACAGAATTTGGAGAAAATTGACCGTCTACGTCAGACATACAGGAAAGACAGCGACGAGATGACCTAGTTGAAAGCTCCCAATAGGAGCGTACTAAATTATTGGGCTAAAAGATGCATCCTCTTTCGGCTCCAGCCAGAATGGCTCAGACCTTTCACTGGTCAGTGGTGGGAGACTGCAGGGAGAGTGCGACCAACTATAATACCCCAAACATACTAAAACTGACTGTTTATAAGTCTGTCAACTGATGGAATAAGTCGCTCCACCCGAGAAATTAGGGTCAGCCTGTGGTGATTACTCCCTAACAGGATAATTATGATAGGTTTCATCAGTGAGAGACTCGAAAGCCCTCTGATGAGTCGTGCTTGTGTACGGCACGCGTAGATAATGTTTGTTCACGTCAACCACTGAGTTCATACTCATATCCAGCGTGCTTGGCTATATTCGGCCACTAGAATAGGGCACGCAAGAGAATTGAGGGAGGTCGTCGCAACGCAAGTCAGCACAGCGTCCTCGTAATTGTCGCAGTCCTCATAGTTGGTAATGATCAAAAGAATCCATTCAAAGCAACTGGATTAGGGCTTGCCGGAAAGACATCTAAAGCCATCAGTGTCATTAATTGTCATAAAATGCACCGGAAGCAGGGCAAACCTGCAATGGAAAAATGGTCCCATAAAATTTAGCATTTTAGCTGCAAACTGAAAGTTAGAGGTAATTTTTTTATCAGGAAATGGAAAAATTATGGTTGTCGTAGAATAGGTCCTGGTATACAATTCATACTCATTCAAGTCACTCTTTTAGGAAAAAGCTCATTATTTTCGTTCAGTAAGAATTGAATAGATATTTGTTTTGGGTGCTAGTTCATCCGTTGCAAAAGAAAGAGAACTAAAGATGTCCCAAGATTGCAGTGTTGAATTGCGCAGTAATGGAGACATGTGCTGTAAGTAAATCTATCTTTCTCCACCCGTCAAATCAAATCAAGAAGACTGAAGAGGAGCGCGGACCCCCCCTCACAGACCCCCTAACTCCACACGTACCAGGTTTCAATGAGGGGGCCTCGGAAATGCCCCACACGACACAGTGGGATTCAAAGGAACAAAAAGCAGGAAAAAATAAATTTGCGGCTAAAAATGCCACAACCAACAGGTTATGAGGCCGCGCCATCACATTGCAAAATTAGGAGAGAATAGGGAGTGCAGAGTGGCAGGGAACTGACCTCGCGCCGGCCCGGGCGGAAACCGGAACCTGCTGGCAGATCGCGACAAAGTGCATGTGCTCCCGGACTGAAGTGCAGCTCCACATGGAACTTTTTTTCCGTTTTTGGTTCCTAAAAAGTGCACATATACAAAAAAATGGTGGGAGAGCAAAATATGCAAGATTAAAGCAGGACTTTCTGACTAGAGGGCAGTTTAACTCACTTCTTTTCGACACAAATCTGAATGAAAATTGAGTAAAAGGATGGCCATAAGGGAGACGATACTCCTTTGCGATCAACTGAGTGGCAGGCATTACACAACTCAAACATCTCGCCTACGAGAGCTAGATAAAAAATGTTTAGGCTCTGACTAGGAGCGGCTGTGGTAACGTAATTCACAGGGAAAGAACCACTGAACCGTAGTAGGGACGTAGTTTATCGGTCGGCAAGGACGTGATATGCGATCCCACTCAGGGAAACAAAGGATAGGTCAGCGTGTAATGCGCAACCGCATTACACGCCAACCTAACCCTGCTCCATCAATTGTGTTTAGCATTCGTTTCCGGGTTAGTAGGGTCGAAGAATAGTTGCTTGGGCGTAGGAGGGCCGAATTATCGAGCCAACGGGCAACATTGCAAACGGCAACTATTAGGACGCTGCAGTAGCATCAAAACGCGTCAATTTTACCGTGGTAATGAAAGATCGCGCTAAGCCGGCCTCCCTCTTGCTCGCGTCCAGAGGCAGTAAAAAGTGGGTCAAGTCAGCTAGGAATGACGTCGCGCATTGTGGTTGGCGTGCTGTAAAGCCACCGGTGCTCGCAAGCGATTTCGGGGCAGAAAAAACTAACCCGACAACGAATACTAACCCTAACGAACACTATGGAGAGGTTTAAGGTTAGGTTCACACTTTCCGTTCCTTTCTTTGACCCCACACATAAAACCGCTATTACCCTAGGGCCCGCATTACATGCTGACCTATCCATTGTTTCCTAAGTGGGATCGAATATTACATCCTTGCCTATAAGTCTGAGGATACCCACGGCACTGCACTAGCTCATGCATGCCCCACATTCCTGCTGATGCTCTACTACTTCCTTTCTCGGAACCAAAAAATGACTAGACACTAGGCTCTGCATTATCTACAAAATTTTAGCAAATGCAGTAGATGAGCTGTCACATGAAATGTTAAACGAAATTCTGAACTGCGTTTAAGATTAGAAAACTAGTAAGAAGGAAGGGTTGTTATATTAATCATCGTGCCAGGTATTTCAGTCACGTCAAGATGCCGGGTTTCGCATGGGCTGCTTTTAGGTCACTTGAAAAAACTACACATTCTAAAGATGAAAACATCTTGAGTATGCATTTTTCCCATTGATTTTCAATGCTATTAGAAAACATCAATATAAATACTACTGATTGTACTCATTTGGAAGCGAATTACATCCTCCTCAAAATATATAGTAGAAGAAATGGCATCATTCCGTTTTAAAAAGTTTTAAACTACCAAACCTTTTGAAACCGCGAAATGTCCATGCTTAAAGCATTGTATCTCACCAGTTGTTAACGTTACTTTTGATGGTCCGCATCCATTGCAAAATTTTATAAACCCTATATAGAAAGGTATGAATATGCTTGCACGGAAAATATGCAGTTTGTATTTTGGAAACCCTGAGTGAAAGCATAAAAGCAGGTTAGGTTAAAATGAGATATATCCTCTCCGCAAATATTGAATTTAAAGAAGACGTGATTTTCGACAAAATCATTACAATAAAAGATACCTTTGTGTATGTTTTCTAGAAAATATAGTTTAATTTCCGAGGACAACAAAAATCCCTGCAAAAAATACACGCTACTTATGAAGTTATTTTTTTGAAGTATTTTTTAAAGCCGGTCGAAAATAGGCTCAAACAGAAACTGGCATCCCACCGTGACTGAAATATCTGGGATTGTGCTATAAGATTATTAATATTACAACCTTACTTGAGTTATCTTTCAAATCAAAAACACATTTCAGAATTTCGGTCGCCATTTGATGAGATAGCACATCTACCGTAGGTCAGATCTACCAAGCAAAATTCAAGCACAAAGCGTGGTTACTCCCCATAAAAATAATCACCCAGAACACGGCCAGAGGTTAGCAATATATTGTTGGCACGTAATTTGTTGTCAGGAGTATCGACGTGCTATATAAAAGTGCGGATTGTTACATACGTAACAGATACACTCTATTCGGAGCCGGTTTTGCACGGTAGGTAGAAGTCCACTGTCATTCAATGGGGGTATTCAACCAAGATAAAAAATTTCAAGCAATTTCTTAAACGTTGGCATTATTTCTCTAGCTGCGACATGATTGGGTAATTCTAGAAAGGAAAACCCCAAACTCTTGTTTCTGACAGTTGAGACGTCATCATGGAAATATTTTAGTAATATTCGATCTTTGCTGATCTGCTAATACTCGCAATAAAATTATGAGGTGCATAGAAAGCTCTTACATATAATAACGTCATTGGAACGACATACGTATGATAGATTTACATGGGTTAGATTCGCATATTAAGTTATGGTCAAGGTTTTTGAGTAACATTCGGTTAAAAGCAGGTTTGAAAAAAACGCTGGAACTGCTAGAAGTGTAGTAAGATGACTGTCAAAAATTGCCGAATGTTTAATTCCAAATTTTTGGTGCGCTTGGATTTTTTGCAGTGTGTAAGTAGATGGCCCTTAAGGCAAAAGACACCTGTATCAAATAGTCAGATCTTGTCATTATTACGTGCTATGTAAAACGGTCTTAATCGGACCATCAGATGGTTGGTCCTGATGTTTTGACTTCAAAAGTTTAACTAGTGAACTACAGGCAGTTTACATTTTGCACCTTCAGATATGCAACGAGGGAGCTAAATTCTATACGCGCCCTTATTCAGGTCAGGTTTACTGATTTTTGAAGAAACCAAGTTTATTTCGCGTTTCTGGCACAAAACTACACAAATATATCAAAACTCCTTAAAAGTGGATATCACGATCGATTATGTGGTCTCATATAGTTTGCACTTATAAAATTGACTACTTATTTTGTTCGGGTAGACATAATTTAACCTTTTTCCCTTCGCTCATTCGCGCCACAACTATGTGCTACCGTAACGGTTAGCTTTCGGCTTAGGCTTACGGGGTCAGGATTAGAGGTAAGGATTAAGGCTAGGGTTAGATGCGAGGTTTTTAGGTTACGGGTTGGGGTTGGGCTATCAAAATTGTCAACTTAAATTACATCTTCAGTCGTGACCATAACAAGAGTCGGATTTAAGAGTATATTATGTGCACTTTCTCCAGCAATAGGATTTGCCATCAGTTCGGCTGGAAAATCTAACCAATGCCCTTGATTTTCATTTCTCCGTCCGCTTGCCGCTTTTGATTTCGTGGTTCAAGTTGCGCGCTTGTGTTTTTACGTTATGGTGTATTTAAACAAGCAAATGGCGTAAATGTTCGTTTTAATTGTACTTTCCGGAAAACGTAAGCCACCAGTTTCGTTTACTCCACCTATGAGACCGCTACTAGCGTAGGAAATGTCTACGCAAATATAGTTAAAAAGACAAAAGGATATATAACTACCTCCCCTGAACGTTACTATCAAAAGGGAGGATGATGGATAAATAAGGCGGTGTGTCATCCAACGTATAAGTGAAAATATAAATGTCCACAATTCGTCAGACCATTCTTGTGATTTCCTCAGGCAATGAAGGAAATTGTTAACCAGTAATACAATAAGTTCGAAAATTCACCTAACTATGGCAACTCACTGCATTTAATTCAGATATAAAATAAATCTTCCCCGAGGTAGGAAATTTCAATAACCACTCTTTGAAAAACGTCCAATATTCTACCAATACCCCTTAAAAGGGATCATTTGAAAGGCAGTCAAGCAGTGGTCATCTTGCATCATAGAAAGGATTCATTGTGCAGTTCAGCTGATATTTATTGGGGTCTGCAAAAGCATGCCGACTAAATCAAAGAAGGCGGTTTCACCAGTGCACTTCATCTCAAACTATGCTTTTGAATCCACATGCACATTTGAGTGTCAGTTCAAGGAACGAAAATACACAAGTCCTACCTGGCAAGCTCGTAGACTATATTACAGGCAGACTAATTAACCGTTCTTGATGACTCCGATTAGAGTGCCTTGTAGCCATGCAGCCCTAAAATTGATTGCTAAATTACCAGTACTTAGGATAGAGCAACCCTAATTATGTGGGGATGGTAGATCGCCACGGAGTTGGTCTCCATTCCTAGCAGGTCTGCACAGAGCACCACCTTCTCGTCGCTAACACCTTCCGCATTCAAAACTGGGCGAAGACAATATGAATTCATCACCGCTAGCAGCACCGGCAACTTGTGGACTGCACCCTCGTCAGGAGACCTCATGCTAGTAACAACTGTGATTTATGATGCAGAATGCTAGGCACCACACAGATGGGGCCACAATTCCCAGCCCCACAGTCGGCACCAAGGCAAGAAAACATTAGATGATTTAAGGTATTGTAATGAGGGACAGGTAAACAGTTTCGGGGATAGTCGCGTTAAAAAACTTTGGTGAAACAGCACCGCCTACTCGTTTTCCAGCCCTCTCTTCAGTCTAATGTGGTCCTCTATGTTAATGGACGCATGCCATGAGGGATGCCCTGGATTAAACAGCAACTACCAAACTGATCGGCAAATACTTATCACCTGACATGTTTAGGCAAAAAAAAACGAAAGCATCCAAAGCCAGTGTCCACGACTTATTATTCGCTGACGACTAAATGCCAAATACCCGGAAGAAAGCCAATATACGGCGAAATGTGGATCCCTCCACATCCGACTGCACAAACCCCACACCGACCATTAGCACGGAGAAGACAGTGGCCATGTAACAACCAGTATTATCTAGTGAATGGATGAAATCCAAGATAAACGTCAATTCGTTTATGAACGCTTACCGATCGTTAACGGAACTTACCCATCCCACTCTGCCTTGGGGCTCATTCTCGAGCCCCGCCACAGCTACACAGCGCCTAGCGGTAGTAGAGGCAGGATAGCAATGCCGACAAAGACAAGGTGGACTGGAATGACCATTTCTGGCTTATTAGCCGTCATCAGTCGGTCATGCTCAACCGCAGGTGGTGCCCTACCCGATGCTCCAACCCCCAACTGTTGATCAGAAGTCCAACGCTTTAACCACTGAGTCACAGGCTTGTCGTCTTGTCGATTTAGATCGGGAATATGGACATTCGTTTATGAATGCTCACCAATCTTTAACGGAACTCACTCTCCCCGCTCTGCCTTAGGGTTCATTCAATGAAAATGAAAATTAACTCGCATCTCTTGAAAAATTCGCCAACCTAAGTACACAATTCCAAGAAACATCAAGATCGGCGGAAAATTGTCAAATGCATCCTTGAAAACCGCCACGCCTTCGCCGGGCTGCGAAACTTCGTGTGGAATCACCTCGATGAAAAACTGCGGATGTGCTGGACTGTTGTCTTGATTACGGAGACTGAACAGTAGACAAAATCCAAGCAAAAGGCTAAACACTCTCACCTCAGCTGCCTTCAGAGAATAATGAAGGTGGACTGCGGAAGAGAGGATTGCGAATAATGAAATCCGAAAATAACGGGTGTGTCGAAGAAGCTATAAATACAATGCAGCGGCCATCTCATGCAGAAGAAGACTAGAGCCCGCTAATGGGACTATCCTATGGTGCTGCCGCTGCGACAAGGTGGGCAAAAGCGACGAAAGACAGACACCACTAAAGTTTGCCCTAAGTGCCTGCGCATTTACCTTGATGTAAGCGAAGAGCCTGCACATGATCGACAGGTCACGTACACCGCTGAAAAAAAACATGTGTAACTATCTACGATTACAATCCATTTTACGAGACAGGTAAATCTCGAATTTAATGGAACTATAGCGTAAACGATCCAAACGACACAACTTATTAACACTGCTGACTGACATTCGCGACAAGTAGTAGATTTTAAACAAAGCCCTGGATTCTACGTCAGGACGAGCAGCCCAAGTCAAATTGAACTGCGCAAAGCGTAATCACCATCAGCAAAATTACGGCAGTCACTCTCGCACTCTCACTGCTGCAACACCGTGTTTCAGTCATCGATTACCTTTATGGCATTCCCATTCAGATAAGGTACGAAAAAATTCCTAAATGTAACCTGTTGCGTGTAGAGTGAAGTACCAGGTCATATGTAGCACGCATCTGCGAGTCGTATAGCTCCAGCAGCTACAAATGTCAGTGAGAAGACACGATCGCCGGGACAAGAACTTTATTCGCCTGATGTTTCGGATTCACACTTGAACATGTCATCAGAGACAGCATCAAATAAAGGTAATTCGTACAAAGGGAGTTGGACTAATTGTGGGCGGCATTCGCTACGCAATTGCATACCACGATAGTTCGACCGTCGATTAGGACGATGTCCACCATATGCTCCAAGAAAGGGTGGTGCAGGGACGGTGCCTTGCGCGTGATTTAGTTTAAAGTGACAGTAGACTTGCGCAGCATCTACCGCACTTTCTCCTCCCCACCTGAGCCTGGTGTCATTACAGAGTCAAGAAGACTGGAGATGGGAGAGAGCGCATTTGGCTGGCGTGGCCGGAGCCGCCCTGGGCGTACCATCACACCTGGCTCGGATCCCACGGAGTGGGAGTGCCATAAAGGCCACATTAAGAAATGCCATTGCAGCCTGACTCTCAGTTCGCCAGTCAGCCACTCCACACAAAACACACATTGGGCTGACCACGCAGTCTGAGTTATTCCGTCAGTCGGCAACCTTCCAAACCAAGGCTTTTAGCGCAGCGTGATAGTTTCAAGCGCGGCAGATTGTTTATAGCGAGGAAAATGAGCTGAGCCATCGACCTTACTCTCTCCCCCACCCCCACAAGCAGACGACCGTCCGAGCCGGTCAGTTGTCTAATGCGGAAGTTGGTGAATTGTATACCAGAGGTAACCAGAAGGCATCAGGTACTGAGACCAAAAGACTCACCGCCATAAAAAGGAACATCTGGAGTCGTTTATCGGACCTGGTGCAGTGGCGGGCAAAGCAAATACGTGGAAAAAAGTGGAAGACTGATCCGGAAGCGAAGTGCCGAACACGCGGCAGCCGTGCGGAGAAATGAAGCCAATTCTCAAGTCACATCTCATTCAACGAGACTCAGCCACACATTCGATTTCGATGGGTCGAAATGCTCGAGTGAGGTTATAATCGCCTAAGCCGATGGTTGCTTCAGTTATGGTTCACGCGCCTCCAGTCTAGTAACAAGTGCAATAAATTCCCAAACTGAGACTTGGTTTGGCGAAAGTAATAAGCCACTCAGGGAGCGCGCAGACGAACACTACTTCCCACGTCAGTGCTGGTGAGCTAGGTGGCCGAGCGATCGTCAGACCAACATCCAACACAGCTGATGAAATTGCAGCAGACAATGACTCGCACGCCGGCCATCAAGCAATTAACTCACCAGAGGACAAACATCCTCCAATAAGGGGGAAGGGGGGCACCGTTAATTGTAATGGGTATGCAACAGCATAGCGATCGCATTCAATAAATACGGCAACTCCCTGTGTACGAATTAAACTTATATGATGCTTTCTCGGATGGTGGGTTAGAGCGTGAATCCGAAACGTTAGCCGAATAAAGTTATTGTCCCAGCGATCACGTCTACTTCTTCTCAATTACTTCCCGAGACTCGCATTTTCGCCTGTATCGGCCATTTGAGTCATCTAGTCGTTGTCCTAACATTCGAGCGCGGGTATGGAAATACTGCGTTAAGTAGATGCATTTGAAGTCTATTTCGTAAACGAAACAAATTCGCACACGCTATTTCGACCGTCGTGTTCGACGATGTCCACCGTATGCTGTGCAGGGACGGTGAATCACGCTATATTATAGTGAGAGTAGACTTGCGCTGCACCTCACTGACTCTGTTCCACTCCTCTCGCCTGGACCCGGTGTCAAGACAGTGTAAAAAAGAATGGAGATGGGAGAGGGCGCAGGCCCACGCAACGTGGTCCTACTCCAAACAAGAACACAAAGGCAGAATAGTGGGGGGCTCGGGTCCCAACTGAGTGGGATGCCATAAATGCCACATTAAGAAGGAGCCATTGCAGCCTGAATCTCAATCCGCCAGTTAGCCACTCCACACAAAACACACATTGGGCTGACCACGCGGTTCGATTGTTCCCGTCAGTTGGCAGCCTTCCAAGCCACGGCTTTTTAGCGCACCATGATAGTTTCACGCGCTTCAGATTGTTTATAGTGAGGGAAATGCGCTAAGCTGTTGACCTCACTCTCTCCTCCATCCCCACAATCAGACCACCGTCTGAGCCAGTCAGTTGTCTGATGTGGGAGTGCGCGCACTGGCTGGCGGTCGGCGTACCCGTCTTCGCGCGCCACAGTAGAACCTGGCCCCCATACCGCACACACCAGGATTTACTTACGCAGGGGATATGGAGGAGCAATCGCCGTCTGACTCCCAGTCCACTGGTCAGCTAATCAACACACACAACATATACACTGGGCCGACGGCGTGGTCTGGTGAAAGCGTCACATTGGCAGCCTACCAAGCCACGGTTTCGAGGAGACCGTGATATTCGCAGGTACATGATGATGGTGAAGGTGTTGTGTATGTAATGGTGAAGGTAGTGTGCGCTGATGTGGGTTAGCCTCCAGTTGTTTACCACAGGTTGTCGTGGAGGCGCATGTGTCCTAATAGGCCCATGCGGTGTGTAAATGTGTGGGAGCAGTGAGGGCAGTGAAGGCGGGCGCGGCGACTATATGTCGGAGCCCCAGACACTGGTTCACCAGCCTCCATGCGATGGATTCGCAGGTGACCGACCAGGCCAATGCGTGAGGTGAATGTGCGGTTGCAATGCGGATAGTTCAGGAGAAACTCCCCATCGCTGGTTGTGGTGGCGGCGGTTGCGGTGGTGGGGGTTACAAGTGATGAGTATTCGGATGTGGTCTCTATGATGGTGGTAGTAGTGGAATTGGTGTCAGGAGTGAGGATGGGGGTCCGAAGGAGGGTTGGCAGAATTTGACGTAGAAGTTAGAATTGTCGGATTGTTGGAGCACTACGTCCGAAGATGTCCAACCGCGTGGCCCGTGTAGGGGCACACACATACACATGATAGTTCGACCGTCAATTTCGACGAGGTCCATCGTACGCTCCACAGCAGGGTGGTTCAGGTACGGTGACGTGCGCGTGATTTAGTTGAAAGTGATAGTAGACCTGCGCTAAATCTACCGCCCTCTCTCCTCCCCCACCTATGCCCGGTGTCACGACAGATCCAAGAAGACCGAAGATGGGAGAGGGCGTCGGTGGCTGGTGCGGCCGGGGCCACTAGGCCCTAGTTGCCCCTAGACGTGCCACCACACCCTCCCCCCACAATGTTTAGCATTTGTTATGGGAGAACAACCCGACTCTCAGTCAGCCACTCCACACAAAACACACACTGGGTTGACCACGCGGTTCGAGTTATCCCGTCAGTTAGAAACCTTCCAAGCCACGGCTTTTAGCACACCGTAATAGTTTCAAGTGCATCATATTGTTTATAGTGAGGAAAATGCGCTGAACTGTCGACCGCACTCCCTCCCCCAACCACCAAAATCAGACCACCATCCCAGCCGGTCAGTTGTCTTATGTTGAAGTGGGCGCAGCTGCGGGTGACCTCGTCTGCGCGTACTACGTATACGACCTGGCCCCCCAAACACAAGCACCAGGATTTTACCCAACAGGGAATTGAAAGGCCCGCATCTCCAATGTGTAAGTGCCGGAGGTTACGAAAAAAGGAGCCATCTCAGCCTGACTCTCAGACCACCAATCTGCCATTGGACTGCCTGCGAGGTCTGAGTGTAAATTTCAGTTGGCAACCTTCCAACCCACGGCGATGATCGCCCAGTGATAGTCTCAGGCTCCGATCACACATGCAATACAGGAGCCATAGGGAGAAGGAGCCTACAGTTCAATGGAAATATTCCATCAGAATTATGTGCAATTAAAGATAGAAGCTTTGGCAATCTTACATTTTGCTCAATTTATCAGTTAAAATGGCAACTATTTGTCACGTCGAGCCGTCTTGCAGTCGCTACCGACATAAGATTCGTAAGGGTTAATAAACCCGCCCCCACCCCAATTTTTAATACTTCCACATTTTACAATAGCTGATCATTAACGTAGTCGGATCAGTTCTTAAGAAAGATTTGGGTAAAATGGAAGCCACACAACCAGCAAGCATTCCTTGAACTACCATCTTCCATTTCCTACATTCGTCTAAGTGCCTTATGTGGGTTTTTGGCTCACGCTCACGTATTTGAGCATTTACGTAATTGTATTCGAGTTACGTGCTGCGTTCGTATGTTTCCTTGCGTTTTATTTTAAACAGACAAAAAGTTCGCCTCCTACTCAGTTTCATTATGCTGCTACTTTTACCCGCTCGATTGTTAGGGCGATTGGTGGTGGATTTAGGCAGCCTTGAGGCTTACAGCCAGTTCATACGTCAGACAAGCAAATTAAAACCGACTGACAGAAGGCACTCTCTGACAGACGAAGTCGAGCCGCCAAGCCCCAGAGTTAGTCAAGCTATTGTGGTCAACCCTGACAGATGTGCCGTAAAATCGATATTCGCTCTCCGCAACTCGCAGGGCGAGACAATATCAGTCAGAGACAGTTCGTCAAAGTTTTGCCTTGTACTCTCGAATGCAATCGTCTCTAAATTCTGCGCTAAGACGGAGTTGATTGCACACAGAGCAAAACGGCGGTTCGGACTGAACCTAGGCACATCCTGGGAGGTCAGACAGGGGGAATCTCGGCAACTTCGAACGGCCGTCAGAAGGAATATCCAAAAACTCACTACTTCGGTAGATGTTTTTAAGAACCATCTTATTTTGAAGTTTTTAATAAAGCACATAGACCATGATGCACATTTATTACTAATCGATTGAAATCATGAAAATCGTGAAATCTTCACCGGAATTTCAAGGACGATCTGAAACTACTTGTGGACCAATACCAGAAATATCAATAAAGAAATTTGCAGAAAAAATAATTCTCTTAATATCCACAAAATGGTATGCTTGCGATATCACCTGACAATTCTATTTAAATTTATTCATCGCATTTACAAGGATTGACCAAGTTTTCAGAACTTGCCGCTTTTTAAAAAAGTTTACATTTTTCAACAAAGAAATAATACTTTTCACATTTCCTTAAAATTGTAAATTCGCTTAAGGTTGTTCATTAATATTTCAAAGCTTCGGTACATGCTTTGATGACGGTTTGCGAGGGATTACCTATCGTTCGTGAGTTTCAGCATTTGGCATCTGTTATGTCAGAGACAGCAGATATGCCACGATTCGCATATCGACAGCATACGGCCCCCGCTTCGAGGGTCGGCAGTTCAAGCGTGCTTCTGGCAGCAAATAGTGGATGGTTTTACGAGTCGCTAGTCGCATTCTCTGATATAAGAGCTCCTTTAAGTTGTGGGCGAACTGCCGCCACATGCATAAATGGGTAGGTCCTTGTGATAGGTCTTACGCTAAGTTCCAGGAGGGTTTAGGGTTCAGGTTTGGAGGTTAGTGGTAGGGTTAGGAAGGCTAGCGTTAGGGTTAGGGTTAAAATGAGAACACGGATATATTTACCCTTTGAATTTACCACAAGACTACCTGTAGTATGGCAGCATTTATGTCAGTGTCCAACCCACAAATGCTATCTTCCACGCCATAACTACCCCAAAGCTGGGTTCAAACAAAACTTCATACCTCGGTCTGCAACACCATCGAGAGGAAATCGATGGGATAGATGCGAATGGCGATTTTACGCAATAATATTCCGTTACTCCATCCATTGAAGGCATAAACTGCATACTTTGACACAAGCCTAAATCTTGCTTCTCTTTCCTAGTGAAGACATGAAAAATATCACCAGTTCCTGTGCTGCCTCGGGTTTGTGCTCCAATTTTCAAAGGAGTAGATCGCCGATGGGTTCGAAATTGCCTCGTGCAGAAGCGGGGAATTACCCAAACACATATGGAAATCATGGGCGAGCTAAATTCGACAGCCTGACCGTCGTTACCATGCACCCTATAGACTTTTGGGCACAGGGACGGTGAATTACGCGTGATAGTAGACACGCGCAGAATCAAGCACACGCTCTCCTCTTTAGCCCAACTGAGCCCGGTGTCATGATAGAGTGAAGATTATCAGAAACAGGATCGGACGCATTTTGCTGACAAAAGTAGATAGCTCATTTGCGCCTGTCACGAACGCCTGGTTCAATGGACTCTGATTTCACACAAACAAGGGGCGGTTCGGCCCTCATCTTAGTCGGGATGCCAAAGCACCCGAAATAAGAGGGAATCATTGCAGCCTGAGTTTTCACCTCGAGAGGAGCACCCAGTTACCCCGTTAATTTGGCCGTCTTCCAAGCTACGGCATTTAGCGTACCGTGATAGTTTTAAAGCGCTAAAGGTTGTTTACAGTGAAGAATATTTACGCCAAGTGCCGCAGTCCCCAGATTCAACCGCATTCTTCCCTCTCCCAGGCCCAAGTTCACTGTCCAAACCGGTCGGCCATCTGATGAGGGAATTGGGCGCAAGTTGCTAACGCGGCATGAACATGTCCCCAGGCGTACCACCACACCGCCCTGTTTGTAGCATTTGACTGAATAAAGTGTGCAGTGCCTTGATTTTGTCCCCTTATTGGTCCTGCATGTCTGCCGTGTGAACCTTTGTAGAGGGCCTATGGTAAACGCCAACATGTGCGCAAAACATAGCACCTCTTAATTTGCAGTTGCGAACAAGATTAGAGGGGCTTGTTTAATTCGAAAATAGTCAACTCACATGGTCACAAACTTCAAACTTTAAAGTTTCGGGCCGAACGTAGAAAGTTGTGTTCCGGGAGCTTACTAAAGTTGGTACACAAAACTTTAAAGGGTGTCTGCCAACTACTATTTATAATGCTGACTTTCCAAAATATTGAGAGCCTTCCTCTGTGGCACTTCAGTCACTACGCAGAGTACACCTGTCAAGCTGACCCTAGATTCATTCGAAAACATGGCTTTCCGCAATCCAACAATTTTTACAAGTCTGGTGCGGTCATATTAGGTGACCAAGGTTGTTAAGCGCTAACAATCTATTTGTCCACAAAAACCGTCAAAATGCCACATCATTTGAAGTGACATCCAGCATTAACTATGTTTGTTTTAAAGAGAAGCGATTAATAAGACGTTAATTCGTTAGAGCATACAAGAAATTTGGGCCCTGAGAATCTCGTTTACATTCGCAAGTTCCCTGAGCTCGCTATCTGCATGTATTTTCGCCAAATTCAACTCCTGGAATTTCGTGTAGGGTTAATTTTGAAAGGCTTAGTTCAACAACTCAGATCTCCTCGACTTGTTATCACTCCTTTTGAACGCTTCCTGGACAAAATAACCGTCCCTAGTTTGAAACTCGTCCGCAGCGAAGCTGGTTTGACTAATAAATCACATTTTTTAAATGAGTTTACAGCAGTTTATCTTTCCTGTACCGAGTAGGAAATCTTCGTCTCCAGCTTTCATGGATTCAGTTCCGAGAGTCAGAACTGGGAAACGTCAATAAAAGCAAAAAGCGGAATCGTCAACCATGGTTAACCATACCCAACCGCACAGGGGAGGGTCTGAGACTACGGCTCCACGTCCTACGGTTTGCAATCGGAACTACTCAAGGCCACATAATACTTGCGCTTGCCGGCTTGCTATGTTTGGAAGACTTATATAGGCATTTTCGTTCAGTCTACGAGTTCCAGATTAGAATGCCCCACAGTGAGGAGCAATAAGAAATCCAGCATTGTTATTAACATACGTGAGTCGGAGTTGGTGTTCCTCATGTTTACCGCTCATACTTCTTGACTAGTTAATGCTGGACAGCTTGGGTTAACCCTCTAAAGTAAAATTAAAATAGACATTTTCGTTTTACAAACGGGCAAGGTCCATGAACATTCTTGTGGTATGACAGCTGAACGTTTGCATTCGGTTTAAATATCCGAAAGGAAATCAAAATCAATCAGCCTGATGTTAAAACTGTGGGATCATGGAGGTTAACAACTCCTATTTTATATGCCACCTACAGAGGGCTAGCATCTTGTGACAGTTGAAAGTTAGCCAAATTTCACTATAAACATGAGCCTTAGAAACATAGTGTATATACTAACTTCGATTACCAAGTAAATACGCATGAAAGGATCCTTTAAGTGGTGAACAATTACAAAAGGCTTATGGTAAAAGCTTGGAGGAAGAGTCTGTAGGGGGTGGTTGGGGAGACGAAGTGGGGAGTAACTCACCACAGTAGGGTCTTCATAGATCATTATGACGACTTGAGAGAGGTAGTTGAGCTCAGGTACAGTGGTTACGTAGTCCATGGCCCTACGCCATTGTTCGTCTTTCGTTACGTCGGCCAGATCGCCATACTGCAGGCATGTGAGCAAGGAGTGCAGATGACTCTCACTGGTGAAGTAAAGCCGCGTCCTGACGAAACGCTCCGGTGAGGCCACACCCTTGGAGTACCTGTACATGGTGAGCAGGACAGTAAGCAGCTCAGAGCAGTGGTGGGTTGAGAAATAAAGCTGGCAGCATCAACAGAAGCGAAAGGAACAGATCAAACATAGGAATCATTTTCATGAGTCAAAACACTGTCAGGATGAATCAGAATCGAATGCTGCAGGGGCTAAGATACAAAAATTGTGCCTTTTCGAGGCTAGGTAGGAGGCCCAGCATGCAATGCTATGGTTCCATGCAGTTGCTTCAGTGGGAAATGGAGGAGGAAATCGGCTAAAAAAGACGAAGAAAAATATTGCGGCATACATAATTCCACTAGATCAACTAAATCTAGGTCAATTGGTTAATGTAATGCAAAGAAAAGAGCGAATAAGGTTGTTTGATCCCCAGAAAAGAAGTTGAATTTCACGAGCACAATCAACAGGGCACGAGCCGAGTGACCCAAAAGGTTAGTCTTGAACTTAACTACCTACTGACTCACTAAGACCTGGTTCAAACCTCCGGTGAGCCCGCAGCTGGTAGCGGCAAATGAGTCAGAAATGGCCAATCGGGTACCTCTTTGCGTTGTCGGTAACACTTTCTGATTATTTCTCGGACGTTCCAACCTAGCCCCAGCTCACTATTAGTGGATTGGGAAATTGTAAAAATACTGCCGAATTCTACCAACGCCGTTATTGAAGTTCCCTTAGTGCAGGCGGCTGTGCATGGCCTGCGGTGTGGATGAAAGGATGGCGGAGTATCTTCATATCAGGACTCCCGCAGCCCAAGGGCTGCCTGGCAGACGCTTCAGCAGCTGTCCGCATGTCAGTGAAGGCAAAGTCATGCTGGACGTACACAACATGTGTTCACCACGCCGCTCTAGTGTTTGTGCTGCGAAGTCACAGACTCTTCAATTTTTCCTTCCGACCTGGGTTTCGTGACACCAGCCGGCTCCACCAGCTAACAGGAGCAACCCAGCTACCGTTTAATCAGGTTTTTACGAGGTTCACCCTGGGGAGTATATCAATTCAATCGCATGCGCAGTGCTGTACCTAGACTCTCGGAAACCACCACCCCTCCTCTCCCAGCCCCCTGGCGTTACCAGGATTTGCATGTTTTCGCAGTCAAAAATCGACCTATCCGAAGACAGAAAAGTTCAAATTACGACCAAACGTGGAAATCAAAGTGACTCGACAGCCGCACTCAAGACAAGACTGCAAAGTGCAGAACGCGAAGCCGGTAGGATAATATTGTCGCTGTGTCTTCAAAAGCAAAATAATACCAAGTCGCGCAAGCGCTGTAGACTGCACACATGCGGAGGGGCACTAGGTAGAATAGAAAGAGTGGGTCATTGAAAGCAGCAGAACGATGATTTCACTGTGGGCGTGTCGGAGTCTGCAGTTAGCAGACGAGGTGACCGCATACCCCCGATATTACGAATTCTGATTAAACTGACGTGCCAACAAAGTGATAGCGAAATTATTGGGTTGTATAGAGGGAGACCTGATCGCTGGAGCAAGCATTTTATTCATCTTACATTCTGGATTCCCACTCGATTATACCACAAGAGCGATTAAAATGCCGTTACGCTGCAACCTCACGTGGCAGTCAGTGTCGGTGTTCATGTTTCGTGTAATGCTGGCTGATCGTCAGCATCTGAGCCATTAATGGCCGCGAGTTCACAACTGGTGTTGATGATTGACGTGACAATTACTGGTCTAATTATGAATGTGCGCACACTGATCTATTAGTATACAGAAGCAAGCAAGCTCCAGATGGGTGGCGAAGGTCACAAACAGACAACCCATTATTTGGTCGAAGTCGGCTAAGTTGAGATAATGTGGCAAGAGTAAGATTGATTGACAGCCGAAAAACACCAGACTTTTTCGGTGCGTCATTTGCATAAAAGTTTGCAGGAGATCCGCAAAAAGAGGGACCCGACAGAAGGACAGTACTGGAGGGAGGGGGAATTTTATAATGCGAAGATTGCTAGTGCTAACATCTAAATCGCCCTATTCAAACCGCTCAAACTTTAAACGCCACAGCCCACTCAAATTTGTACAAGTAGTAAAGCCGAAGCGTCTAAAGATGCTTGACACACAAGCCTACTGGAAAAATAGTTGAACGAGTCCGGTCTTGGAGTTGGTTGCCTTTTCATGACCTTTACCTCCGATACAAAGTCCGTTTGCTTTGGGAAGTCAGTGGATCGGTGTGCACCCATTCCTGATTAAATACGTACCTGATCCGCATAAAAAAAGAACGACAGGTGGTGAGGCATTGATGAACTTCGGTTCGACGAAGTGCCTATAAACCATCTGCTAGACCCCATCTGTGGACCATCTCCGCCGTTTACGAACGTTGGTTTTTATTTCCGGTTGCAGTTGGTAGCCAGGGTTAAGATTGGCTGAATGAAGGCGGAATGAGCCTGAAACAGTACTTTACCAATCTACATGCATTTTCTGTCGTCCCTCCTCTCCGTAATTACTGATTTATTCGGCACACCAGTACTGCTGTTGGAAGAACCTTTTGATCGCGCGGTCCATGCGTACCTACAATGTATCCGCACTGAATATGGAGGGACTGTGCGCCGGAGAACGGGGGCTAAAGCAACTTGTAACCCTCACGACAGCTATCACGCGCGAGAATATAGCCCTCGTGGGAGATGGAGGCGGGACAGGATAAAAAGAGCCTTATGATAGAGCCATCCCTAAAGAGTTTTATGACAATAGCCAGCAAGTTACATCACTCCAAATGCGAAATGCAAGACCAAAAATCGGTACATTGCGGCTGAATTCAAGCTAACTTAAGTACGCAGCACTATCGAAGGCTGCAAGTTTGTGAGAAGTCCCCACGCTCAGGCGTTAGAATTCGAGTCCGTAAGACTTTACACAGAGCGGAATATTTCATTTTCCGAAAGTAACAGTCATTTAGGTGACGTCAAGTGACCTTGCAGCCACATCCTGCGAAAGTCTCTACATAAAGCAGCAAGGATGCCTTGTGTGTGCACCTCACCCCAAATTGTGTTTATTAATTTAGCATTTTTGGATGCAACTAAAGTGGATGAATGGAAGGGCAAGCGCGGCCTTTGCACTTATCAAAGGCTATTACAAGATTCATTGGGTAAATATGGTTCACAGTATGAAGTAGGATTGTTGGGCACGAGAAGAATTGCAGTCTAAGATAAGTGCAATGGGAGATAAGGAGGGTTCATGTATTTTTCTTTTCGGTTAAGCACTTTTATCCTCCTGTGAACGAGCATTAATATGCTCTCAAAATCCCCCTGTTTTAGCCATTCGAGGATTTGTTCTTCTCACAGAAGAATTTGCCTGGATAACCGAAAGGAGGAGGAGAAGAAGAAGAAGGAGAAGAAGAAGAAGGAGAAGAAGAAGAAGAAGAAGGAGAAAAAGAAGAAGTAGAGAAGAACGTGTAAGTTCTTTAGTAACGGAGCACCTACCCGGCATGCAAGCGTGTGCATTCATCCACGTCGGTGTAGCGAGCATCAGAAAGAATTTTGCGCAGAAGAGGTGTGCAAATGCGCTGACTGATGACAAGTTTCTCTTCCTTGGTAATACCGTATTCCTAAAAGAATTAAATTGTTTGTTGATATGATAGAGAAAGACACAAGGTACTGCCTTATTTAGTGAGAAGGAGTTAACTTGTATGAGAGAAACTCATCAACTCGTCTGGTGAGGTCACCGATAGTAGAATTTAAAATATCATCTTGCTGAGAAATATATTGAGGAGATATGCAGTGTGAGGACGAAGCCTGTCCGGTGACCCAGCGTCAGGCTACCCGGCACGTTCACCTGTGTTTGATTGAAGAACATCCCCGAGTGAACACTGCCCCCGAAATAAGCAGGCTTTCGAGTCTCTCTCGTGAAAAATCAGGTAAAATGCAACGGTAGTCCCTTCAGGCGTAGCTGGCCATCGATTTAGAAAAGCAGTCCCATGTAAGAGTTTACAAGTTATAAAAATACTGTGACATTGTAAATGTTTCTTGTCATCAAACAGGGCTTCACTTGCACCGTTCGGCACAAATCGGAAACATCAACGTAACGAGATGAAGAGGTGACTAGATGTGTCCATCTCCGAAGCAAACAACCACGACAAACCATCACTTCACCGGGGAGTTAGAACTCAACCGGATCTTTGGACGACTGAGGGACAATGGCCCGCGAGTTCCGATTGGACATGGTGAGGTCTAAGAGCGCTAGGGGTGGGAGCAATTTCCTGCGCGTTCAAAACCGCACGGTCAGCGTAAACCATTACGAGGAGCAGTGATAGTTTTCTGGCCAACAACGGCAGCAGTAACACGCAGGGCTAGAAGTATACTTGTTGGAAAAAGAGGGGTGGCGCGTATTGTCAAATATCGATCGTTGTTGTCGAAAGGACTTAATACCTGCTATCTATAAATATGTATATATCGGCTTACGCTTATTTCATTTGACTCACTTGTGACAAACTCGGCGGCCTCGGTGGGATTCAAACCCACGCCAGCAAGGGGAAGACTTTAGTAAAGCTAACGCTCTAGCCAACTGAGCTAATATGAGGCCCCCGCCGGGAGCCATGAGTTTAATCACACAAGTGGGCCAAGTTACCCGCCCAGCCTACTGTAACTTATGGAATTCATCAATTGGGATATAGTAAGCTGACTGCGCCAACAGGATTCCCTAAGCAATCAATCTAGAATTCACCAGTTGACTATCAGGCTGTAATGGACCATCGCTGGAATGACCTTATCGATACCGTCGGCGTGCGTCGCCGTCAACTAGTTCGTTAGATAGGCGTTCACGGCGTTAATAAGCCACTTGTTTGGCACAAGCACAGACTTCGATCGCTAGGCAAGCAGTTGGTCTGTCCGTCATTTGGATACGTAGTTAGAAAGACAGTCCAGCGTAAGAAAAGTGCGAGGTCTACAGGACGCGATTACAGCATCCTTTTGGACTTCGCATTCGCTTATCTCAGACATGTAAAACAGAATTACGATCGCTCATCTTGATGTAAAACAAAAAACATTTTTTTACTGGCCCAGGGATGTATAGTATGTAATAATTTTCCCTCCGTCCTTTTAAGAATAAGCTCTTCTGTAAGCAACTAAAACACCTGACCCGAGACAGATTTGTGGGACATGTTTCAAACAAAACATAATACTGCAGCCAGCAGTGGGAATGCATTGCAGTTGCCCATTATTCACTTTCTCCGCCTTCTCACTTCCATTACCTACGATACTCCGTGAACCAGAAGTGCAGGTAGAATATGATCCAAACACTAGGATTATTGGGGAAAAATAGAATCGGCAGGATGTGCGTGTCCACTCTAGAAGCGGATTTTTGAACCAATAGCTCATTTCTTGATAAACAGACAGTGGCCGGAGAGGAGTAAGTAACTTTCAATCTCAGGCTGCCGCATATAAACTGCCCACCCCTCACCTCCTGTCGTTACGTCAACGACAACCTGCCTTACTACACTGGGCTCAGAAAATACCAAAAGGTGTTTTCCGTCAAAAAGCTTTGCCGGAGGGAGTTCTCAAGTGAGCCTGAGAGCAACGCGGTGGATTGACCGTCTAGGTAGAACGGATCAAGTGCGTGTCAACTACACAAAACAACTTTTTTCTGAGCATATCCGCATGCCACTGAAAGCAGGTGGGCTGACATTATAAGAACTGGAAGAGATTTGAAACCTACCTCAACCATCCAACCTCTGACCGACAGGAAAAGTGACTAAGATGAGTCTACTGAGGTACTGTCGCAAGCGACGCACTGGAAAGCCGCTGTATGATCAAAGGATGAGGTGCTACAATGTTATTTGAAAGTCGGGTAAGATAAGAAGTCTGGAGTAGATGAAACCCTAGTGAAGAAAGTTGAAGAATTTTAATCAACCTCCCTCGAGACCGTGGTCCAGGTCGCCTCTGTATAGTTCGAGTGTTAAAAGTGACCCTATAACACAGCTCTCGACCCAACAGTACAAGTAAAAATGCTCTAACCTGAGGCACAACGATGTCCGCAAGAGCTCGAGCCAGGCTGAAGAACTCCAGCATTTCAGAGTCTATGAGTATGCCTGGATTGTGCTGAATGTCGTATTTGATATTATCGTAGATGTCAGGCAACTTGGAGACGTCGAAATCCCCAGAAGGTGATCTAAAGTCCTTCACCAACTTGCCCCACCGGCGCAGCAGCAGATCCCAGCTCTCGTTGTGGTAAAGCTCAATCTTGGAGCGTTCCTTAGGGTTGGCGGTTAGCATAGCCACACGATTAGCCAAACGCTGTACGTAACCAAAGAGTTTCGTGCAGGCCTCATGCGGATTGCGTACGAAATTCATGGCATTAAGAAGGGCCTTGGCGCCCGTGGGAACGAGTTTGGCCCGGTCGGCATCGGTGAAGTCGTTCCGCATGGACATAACCTCTTTGATCCGCTTCTTAACAATCTGTTGGTAGTGGTGGCAGTCATTGTCGTTATCTAGCAGACCGTTTGTGTTTGCGCTTTTGACCATCTGAACCAAAATGGGCGGTAGTTCACCCTCGAGGGCGAGAAAGCCCTTGGCAAAGGCCGCTGCCGTCATCTGCACCCGACCCTCGTCCGAGGCGTAGATTTTCAGGTCGTGCCGGTAGGTACTGTGGAGTCGCAGGAGACCCAGACCCGGATTCTTGCTGTAATTACCATCGCCACCAGGATAGATGCATCGGAAGGCACGTCCCAACTGCTCCGCTTGTTGCCGACCCGCCTGGGTCAGCTCGCCACCCCATTTTACCACCAGTAGGATACAGGGTTCTGCAGCCGAAGCCTCGGCCTGGTTGGCGGCCGTTTTTGATGCTTTGCTGCCCTCATCCGCTTTTCGGTCATCAGAGGAGCCTGTGATGGTAATAAGCAAATGTACGCGAAATACCGGCAGACAGATGTAGGCATAATTAGAAAATCTATAGGGGTAGAACATGGAAAATGTGCCACTTTACGGATTTAAAACGCCGAGCTCCCGGTTCTCCAGTCACCTGTTCTGCTAGGCTGTGGACGATGCGCTTACACCCACGGGATGAAGGAGTTTCGTTAGCGATAGGTGAGCGTTCACCTATAAATGTCAATATTCCCGATCAAAAACGGCAAGTCAACGAGCCCGTGGCTCAATGATTAGAGCTTTGGACATCTGGGTTGGGTTCGAGCCTCGGGTGGGTCACCACCCGGGGTTGGGTATGACTGGCTGATGACGGCTAATGAGACAGAAATGGGCATTCCATTCTGCCTTGTCTTTACCGTCACTGTTCGTCTGCCATAACTCATACTTCCACAGCTCTGACTTGCACGACGAGCCCATACCATTTGGCCAGTAAACATATTTCAACTGTTACAATTAGGGACTACTTACGTCTGCCTGTTGTAACTATAAAAAGCAAACATCTCGGTAGATGTAGCGGGCCCCAATAAAATGACCTGTCTGCATTTCTACTCTGGTTCCATTTGAGCGTTTTTGGATCATAAAAGGAAGAAGGAAAGCATGCATAAGCCAGACAGATAACCGAATTTTCCCCCTGATTGGCACATGAACAGTATTACAGGCGGTGGGTTGGAGTACTACGAGCAGAGTTCAAATAGTTAAAGACAATACTCCCATTAGAGCATTTAATGTCATGGAAAGTGTAAAGTGAAGTCAATGAGTTTGCACAGGCACGCAGCAACAAAATCACAATAGTCAGTAACTCTAACGATAGCTTACTTCAAATGATTTGTCTCCGCAAACTTGGCGGCAGAGTTGATTTCTTATGCAGCAGCCGTTGAGTGAATATGTAAAGCACGCAGTGTAATATTCGGAAGGCTTTTTTTGGAAGAGGAGGCAACGTTACTCTCTCTCTCTCTCTCTATATATATACTCTACTATATACTCTCTCTCTCTATATATATATATATATATATATATATATATATATATATATATATATATATATATATATATATATATATATATATATATATATATATATATATATATATATATATATATATATATATATATATATATATATATATATATATATATATATATATGTATATATATATGTATATGTATGTATATGTATATATATATATATATATATATATGTATATATATATATGTATACGCATGTATATATGTATATGATATAGTATGTATGTGTATGTATGTATATGATATATATAGTATATATGTATATGTATGTGTATGTATATATGTATGTATGTATGTATGTATGTATGTGTATGTATGTATGATATATGTATATGATATGATATGTAGTATGTATATGTATATAGTATGTATATATATATGTATATATGTATGATATATATATATATATATATATATATATATATATATATATATGTATATATATGTCTCTGTGGCAGGAGAGTCGTTTCAGGGACAGATGCTAGGGGACAGAAATTAGACCATGTGCTTGAAGCAGCAAGGGTGTTTGCGGTGCCTGAGGGCTTGAGACCCACTGACCTGTTGGTTCGAGTTTTGAAATGCTCTGGCTTGCTGTGCGACGGGCTCGTTGTCATTTCGATTTAGATAGGAAATATTATCAACGGTGCGCAAGTGCTCACTGATCGGTCACAGAACGCACTCTTCTTATTGTGCCTTGTCTTTGTCGGTAATGTCTTTCTGTTTATGATATATTAGCCGCTGAGAGGCTGCCGATGGGGCTCGAGGGATAGTCCCAAGGCACTATCGGACGAGTGTGTTCGGTGAGCGCCCATCCACCATTAAAACTCTCTCTTCAGACATAATCGTCGGGTGCTACCCATAAAGACTGATGAAGTAATGCAGTTAGGTGAGAGCCAGGAGAGAGATGCAAGTTGCTCCCTCGAAAGTCCAGTTAAATTGAGATTTTGGACGTGTAATGGACATATTAATGTTTATAGGGATATTTTCCAGATAGCATGGCAGAAAAAGGATGAGTGATCGAATCTCTCGCCGAGAGAGCCATAACGACCTGAACGGAGTAGGAGCAAATCTGTCGGTCGGTTAGAAGTCTTTCAATTCGCGGCATCTAGCCTGCGTGAGGGCTTCCAAATCCTGTTGGATTTATTACATTAAGTAAATGAACGCCGTATCACTCATATACTTTTCCTTCCCCGCCTTGCATCACTGAAAAGTCCAAACCTGTAAGCTGACCGGGGGGAGGGGGAGAGATCAGACGCAATGGCTGACGTGGAGTAAAAGCCTCCGGTCCAGTGCGTGCTACGTACAGTTTTAGTCACTTTCAGGTCGCAGGCAACGATACAATGCCTTTTTACAGTCCTAAAACAGCAACTACCGATTTTAGCGGAGTCACTTCAGAACACATTGAAAATCTGTTGTTCTCAAAAGAAGAGTAACATATGCAGACACTGATGGTGGTTCGTAATAAAGGTCTTATTATCCTGTAGCACAGAAATCCATGAATTCAGAATAAACTGTGATTAAAGCATAGCATAATGTTTGCGGCATATCTTTCGGACAGCATCAAGCTTTTGATTCTTACTCAGCATGCTTTAGAACTCTGTCAAATACAGGGTTCGGCCCTGTTAGTTATTTAGATTATGGAAGCAACGGTTGACAAGCTTTTATTTTTAAAAGTGTCGATAAAGAGTCGGGATTACTATACGCCCTTTAACCCCCCCTCCCTCAGGACCTATTTACGGTTTGCTCAGTTAGGTTAGTCTCAAGTTGGAGACTGACTTTTTGAGAGTTAAAGAGAGCCATTCTGTGTGGCTTAAGACCGATATCAGGCAAATTTTACGCCGCGGGAGCGCCGGAAAGGAAAAAAGATGGCGTATGGCCGCAACTGCTGGCTGGTTAGTGCGTACGTATCTGTAACCAATTCCATAGGTGATTGCTGCAAGTAGTCGTTTCACGGGGGCAGCAGCTCGGTATTGACAGCGTAATTGTCGTCCGCAGCAAAAGGAAACTGCGCCATAGACGGTGTCACACGTCACCAAAGAGCTTGCCTAACGCTGGTCTAGATAAAAGACACTCTGCTGGCAGAATAATATTGCTACCGCCAGGAACGAAGGCGAACGCCGGGTAGAGGAAACGGCCCTTCACCGACATAATCGGGCTTGTTGCAGTTGACCAGTAGCCCTTCGGCCTAGGCCTCTGGCAGGTGGTTGCTTGGGGAGGAGAAAGCAGCAAACGAAAAGTGTTACTGGCAAGAGGTTAGGACGGCCATTTCTGGTTTATTCCCCGCCGTCAGTAAGCCGCATTCAAGCCCGGGCCTACGAACCCTGACTTAGGTTGGATGCCTAGCTGCCGATGGCTTATAAGGCAGAAATGGCAGTCACAACCTTTCTGGCCATTTGCGGTTAAGAATGGTTTATATGGCCTCCTAAAGAGGAGCCGAGAACGGGAACCACACACAATACAGGCGACTTTGCGCCAAATTTCAAAGAAATAAGGGTTAGTGTTACTGTAAACTGGAATTTTAGTGTTTAGGGTACGGTTAGGGTTAAGATTAGGGCTACGGCTTGGGTTTATCTTGGGGCTAGTGTTGAGGGCAGGGAATGGGAATATTCAATCTTTGTATAACTATGCACCGGACTACGTTAATTACTTGAGAGGGGCCTTCCTAGTCCCGTGTCCTGCTTAGGGGACCATATAGGTCATCCTTACCCAGTTGAGGTATTTCTTCTATCGTTCGTATTTCTTTCTAGCTCTTCCGCTTAAGGCCTCTTTGCCAGCAGGAAATCATGCACTCATTTTTATAGTACGCACTAAAGACTCGTTTGTCTCAGAAGGCGTAACCAATAAAGCATAAAGGCATACGACCTACAAGCCGTGGATGTACAGAGACTCAAAAGATGACAGCGTGAGGATGCCGCACTGATGATGGCCAGCACAGAAGTATTGATAGACTCAGCATAAACAGCGATGTTCTAGCATAAAATCCTGCCAAAAGAAAAGTTTTGGCGGTAGAATAGATGGTTCTCATAGTCAGATAAGAGTGGTGTTTTTCGACTTGGCTTTATTACGTGATGGAACACGGGCATTGGGTTTGGTCCAGGGTACGCAATTGGGAGCTCATCTACGTGGTCGTACCGCGATCGGCGATCAAGGAGCAAGAAGTGTTTCTGACAAGAAGACAAAAGAAACGGGAATTGCCATCTAGCACCTCAATTGCTACCTTCAGTACAGTCAAAGTCCGTGGCTTATACGGGCCGTCCGAAGGGGTGAGTGACTTTAATCGGAGTGAAATTCAAGGCAAACTTGCATGCGCTTAAGCCTAAAAGAATGCAGGCATACGTACCATGCAATTTGTCCTTTTTGGTTTCCGAATGTCTCCCATTTGGTTGGTATTTGAGTTGAATCTTCCTATTGATTCCACTGAAGGAGCCATACATTTCTAGCACATAGCTGAAACACAATAACAGTGTACGTTAAATAGGTATGATGCAGCAATACAGGTAGATAGGTCACTTCTATAAACGTAGCAGGCTGGGAACATAAATAACGGAGTCGAATGTCCACGTTAATGCCTACTAGGAAACCCGATGAAAGTAACATCTTTTGTCTGCTTTCTTGTACAGCAAATTAGCCGTAAACGATTAACTGGTTTAAACCGGATAGTAACTTTGCGAAGGACTGTGAATAGCTCGTGATTTGGAAAATACTGGGGCGGTAAACGAAGCTATGTTAGGACATGCTTCAGATATCTGGCGAGGCTGAAAGTTCAAGTCAGGCGGCATAAGGCGTAGCCGAACTTTCTGACGGTTTGGTGGCTATAGTCTGACCTGTCTCTCTCACTCTGAGTGGACTTGCTGACAGAAAATGACATCGAGGGGCACCAACTCCTTCACAACAACAAGAACAACAACAATAATAATAATAATAATAATAACAGTTTTTGCGACTGGGCTGGCTCAAGACTGGGGAAAAACAAAGCAATGGTAGCAAGCCTCTTACACTGGTCACCAGTCAATTTTGCTTCTACGTTATAATGGAACCTCTAAAATACACTAACTCGGGATCTTCGAGCCATGCTGAGAACAAATAATGGCTGCTGAAATTTGAAGGTCAATTGAATAAAACACTTATCACGTCCTCCATAACCAGCCCTCCCGCACGGCTGACTAGTATCTCACGCTTGCCTGCTCAAGGGTACCTGCAGAGCTCCTACCTGCCCTGCAAAGAGTGTGCAACGACCTTTATTTATTGATTAAGAGGCGATGAAGTTCGATGTAATCAAAAAATTCTATTTTACCCACCGTTGCAGTCTTGCTCAAAGTGACTACCAGAAAAGCATGGTTCAAATTCAGATTTGGCCTAAGTTCCATTTAGAAATGATGCTGAATAAACATTTACACGGGACAGGAACCGGGAAAAGGAACGGCCCGTAATAGAGGTGGCTTTGCGCTAAGTCCAGGGGAAATTAGGGCTGGAGTTAGGTTAGGGATGAAGTTAAGGTCAGGGCATTTTACGTTTACAGCTAAGGTGTGAGCTATGGCACGGGAATATTTACCCATCCTGGAATTCAACGCAAGGTCACCTGTGGTACAGGGAGGAGGGTTCCTTTTTCCGTGTTCTACCGAGATGGGGCATAAAATCTCTTCGGATCGATGCTTCTGAAACCCTTGAAGAGGCTAGTGCGGCGCTGCTGCTTAGACATACAATTGCAAATAATAAGTTTCTATGGCTTCAGTGACAGGTCTTCTTATAAAAATGTGTGAACACGGACCACCTGACAGAGCGCAGGCAGCTCAAAGATCAAAAAGAACATAAAATTAATGACCTACCGCAGCTGTTCAAATTTGGCCTTCTTCTCCTCGATCGCCGAGTTTTTCAATTTTCCACTCTCAATGTCATCTAATAGACTGCGTACAATGTCTAGCACCTCCTGCAGCTGAGTTGGTTTTTTCAATTTCAGTTCATTAGTCCGTCCACCGGAGTACTTTTTAAAGAGCTGAAAGAAGCGCTCATGGCGCACCTCCATCTTCATCTTCTGTTTTGGTGTCCGATCACCATGACGAAAGACGGCGATGACACAGCGCAGTTCCATTATGGTGCCACAAGTTGTTGGCACTAGGGGGATGTCGTCATCCCTGCCGGGGTCGATGCCGGGCAGACCACCAGTTGGACACAGGAGGGGCGCGATGCGACGAGTTATCAGCACACCGAGAATATGGCTGCAATCGTCGTAGTACTTGCGAGAGGTCTTCACAAAGGAGAAACCATTCACATCGCAGACATATGACATGCCGTTGGCACGGAGAAGGTCGAAACCGCAGATCTGCTGTTTCACCACTTTAGCCACCTTCTTTGCGATTATCTTCTCGCGCTGGGTTAGGATCACGGGATACCGAATCTCCTTACCCTCACAGTCTCGCTCCACTTTACCGTCCAATGCGGGAGACTTTCGAGCTTCAGCGTGGGCGTAGTCATCGGCGACTGTGTAGACCTGCAGAGAAGATTGCATTAATACCTCAGAATCTACAGCTGCCGGAATGCCGAAAGGATAGGAACAGTAGTATACAAAAATTGTATGAAAAATTTTAGCGCTCAAGCCTTTCCCCGTTAGCTGACAAAATAAACCACCAGACGGATTTTGGCATAGGAATATGCACACAGCCGCACTAGGCAAGCAAAGCCGAGTGAAGCTCTCTGTCTGTGTAATCAATTCAGAAGGAACGTTTACCCTCGTCCCTTTCCCCCCTCCCTCCGAGACTCCAAAACCAGGCGCTAACGACGTCAACGGAAACACGTAACTGATGACGACTAAGGCAGGATATTGGATAAGGCATGCAACTGAACGTATCATCTGTAAGTTAAAGATTAGCGTCACGCACTAAAAGGCGTTCACAATGCGCAGCCAACTCCGGACAGGCAGGTGCTACCTGTCACAGTACGTGTATTGACTGCCCCGGCAAGGACAAAGGCAAAAAGGGGCGAAGACTGCGGACCAGGTTACACAAACTTGAACTGTTCTTTGAGTGAGGAGACTCATTTTCGACGGCGATTGCTCCCTGTTGAGGAGGAGATAAAAAAATTGACGTCCCTGTCAAACGAGTTAGTAGCGAGAGGGCTTGGAGGTGAGCGAGATCTGGCAATCCGGTCGTAACGCGAGCAACAGATGCGTCTGGTTTCCTTGCCCTCCTAGGACTATAAAGCTCCACCCAACCCCGCCGAACGATGCAGTCGAGTCCCATGATAAGTGACCGTAAGCAGATCAGTAGTTGCCTTCTATGTCCAGAAAGGATTGTTCAAGAATGTGTCCATTAATGATGAGACAGTAAAGCACAGCTTCGATTTCTCATTGGACCCCTTAACCAACATGGTGACGTTCTCTGTCGGCTCTTCTGTCTCAAGCCCCTAGCAGGAAAATTCTTCGGTCAAAATAGCAAAAAATGGCCGACTTTGCCATGCACGTGTACTATTTCATCCTCGGCCCCCAACAAGAAACACCACGAATACTTGAATCAACAAGAGAGTCTAGTCTTGCCCGCACACTTTCTCATGGGCTGAGCTACAGTTCGTGAAAACACTGCTGAAGCTTGTGCTACGTAACGCAAAACTACTTCAAACTCAGGTTTTCCAAACCTTACATTAGGAGCTAGTTATCTCTGACGTATTTTTCAGATGCGCTACTTACTTTAAACGTCTAAGGTGTCCGTAAACAAACCATCAGAAATCCAATCTTTATCACTGTTAGTATTATTACCTGTTGCACATATTGTTCATTTTGGATGTTTGGGAGTTTCAGTTGCACTGTCAGTGTCCTCAGTGCACAAAATGTCGAGTTTTAATAACGAATTAGTATAGTCTACCGTCCTGCTAATTTAACTTTCAATGAGGATATTTGATTAAAGGAAGAAAATAGTTCACTTTAAATATTAACTATGAAACGTTAAATTTAGCAAATAATATCATCCTTAACCATGTGCCATACACAAAGAAAGAAGACCTACTTTCACATCAGTGCCGTCGGTAGGCATGAACTCTTCGTAAAGGTAGGAACCGTTAGTACGAACATTGCTAATTTGAAAGTATTTGCTGCTGCGGTCGCCGACCTTGCGAAAGAGACGTTGGCTGCCACCCCCCGCGCTGCTGGGGAAATAAATGTAGATGTTGTGGTCTTCCGCATTCAAAGGCTTCTCCACGAACGGCTTGTGGAAAATTTCGCCATCAATCTGCAAGAGATAAACATGGTCATACAGACACGCAGATTTAACTAATCAACAATCAGCGCAGCCAGCAGTCTCTGTCAAAGGAAGTTTAAAATTTCACAGTTGGACGGGGGTGCTCTAGAAAGCTGGAGGGAGTGAGACGATTGGAAGGTGTCCAGCTCTAGAATACAAGGACTAAGAAGATTATTATAGTTTTTCTAGGCTAACTTTTGAGGTAGGAACTACAAAATGGCAAAAACACGTCTCTTCCAGTATTTCGTATTTACCTATTGGAGCTAGCAGTCGCGGCAAGACCCTCCAACATTTGTTCGGCACTGAACACTGCGTCATCTACACTGACCTCGTTATGTGCCCTGATTGAGGAAAGGTCGAAGGATTTTCGCATGTTTTAAAAAGAGCAGACTTCTACCAATCGATTTCAATAGAAAATCTTAATAGGCTATACTAATTCCGTAAAATTTTGACTGATGCTTCTCCAGCTGCGCACCCGTCTGCTCTCCGAGTGGTATATAGTGGAACAGCGTTCAGACAGTGTTGGCTGCCAAATAAGCATGCACTCGGGGCTGACGAATACGAAGTCAAGGACCAACGGCGACAGTGCTACGAGAATGCTGATGTCTGGTACACTCACTGTTCGCCTTATAGTGGTGCCGTGAGCATGGCGATCGTTTACCACCGCTGCGGTAAAGCAGTAGGCAATATACCCTCAACCAAACGGTCCAAAAGGCTGTTAATGGCCCAAAAATTCACAAAATTCCGAAGAAACGCCATTATACTGTTGCATTCCATTATAATGCTCCATGCTACGGGGTCACCGGTAACTGACGCATTGGTTTTTTGGAGTGGGCAAATGGCATGCGAGTTAGATGGCTCAATCAGGAACGGACTCTCACCATCGGACGATGGAATAAGCGAAAAAAAACTAGTATCTCAAATCCGACATACCGTCTTTTTCATCAGTACAACGAGAATGTCTGCTGCCTGGAGTCCTTATACCCGACTGGGGCTCTCGTGAACTTGAGATCCAGAGGACTAACTTTCACCACACCCACAATCGCAGCGGTTCATGCGACGTAGGGTTTCAAGTGAATAAGACCACTAGGTTATTCAGTCTGCTCATCAAGGCTGCGACAAGGAAAGCATTAGGAAGCTCCGCCTCGGACGAGTAGAAGGCTATGCGAGTTGAAAATGAGTGAAAGTTTGACGAGTTTAACTGTCATTGTCCGGGGACGATCCGCCGAGTGAAATGTCTCAAATGAGACGGCAGTCACTGTAACAATATGTGGATTGTCGTCGGTCAGACCACCAAGAAGGACAACAAAGGTGGTTTGAACACGTTCGTTATCGTGCGCCCCATGCATTCAGTGTCACCACCTACCCGAGGGCGTCGAAAAGATCAGATCAAAACCTGGCTCAACATGATCCGTCAGGATATGGAAGTAGTTTTTTGGTCTTCCGTATTCGGTCTCGGTCGCTATATAGGAGAATGAATCAAGGTCTGTTAAGTTAGGAAAGAGTACAGCCGTACAAAGAACAGGCACAAAGTACATGAAAAGAGTTCGCGACGGTCGAATGTACGACCTTCCTTAAAAAATTGGATCTGTACTTCGGATAGTGTACAGGCTCAGTGCTGAAATTGGCTTCTTCGTATATGCAAAATAGACGCCTAAAAGAAAACATTTTACACTTGCAGTAGGAGGAATTTTCGGATTTAAAAATACTGGTCGCATAAAATGTTTAGACGGTAAAATTAGTATTCAAGTAGGATGGAGTCTGTGCATCTATGAATATTGTTGACGGAGTATACAAAGTGATTAGTCAGAATGACATAACCGACAAAGATAAGGGAGATTGAAATGGCAATTTCTGGATTATTAGCCGTTGTCAGCCAGCCGTACCCAACCCCAGGTGGTGTCCTACCCGAGGATTGAACGCGCGATCTGCTGACGGGGCTCGTGAATGAGCCCCAAGGCACAACGGGACGAGTGCGTCCTTTAAACGATCGGTGAGCGCCTATCTACTTTTGTTAATATTCCCGATCAAAACCGGCAAGACAACGAACCCGTGGCTAAATGGTTAGAGCGTTGGACGTCTAAACAACAGGTCGCGGGTTTGATCTTCGGGGAGGCACCATCTGGGGTTGGGTATGACTGGTTAACGACGTCTAGTAAACCAGAAATGGCCATTCCAGCCGTCGTGGGGCTGCTGGCGCGGCTCGGGGGTGAGCCTCAAGACATAACGAGACGAGTGTGTCCTGTAAACGATCGGTGAGCGCTATCTACGAAAGAGATTAGGAGCTAGTACAAAATTGTTACAAGTTAAATACGGTATCTTCCTCAGCGCACAAAAGGATGCGTGATTGTTCTCAAATGGACAATACATAGCATACAGTTAGGAAACACTAAGCTCAAATGTGAGAACAAATTTAAAATAATATGGGAACTCCCAGTACATTTGTTGAAATGTCCATCTGCTACATTTGTATTTCATCGCTATTACGCACGATGAGAGGGCTCATTACGCAAGACTGTTGGCCAGTAATGTCAGCACTTTGGCACAGTAATAGTAAACCAAACGAGTCGATCCCAAGGCTAGTAAAGGACAATTTTCCGTTAAAGGTCGTGTCTAACACTAGTCAGTTCAGGGAATGAAAGATAGCTTAATTCTCACTTAAATAACTAAAGATTAGTCCTTCAAGTTCTTTCCCGTCAGACAGTACAGGCGATGTCTAGTTGCATAGCGACCTATTAAAACTTTATTCAACAGAAAATGTGACGCATGTTTTCGACGCAAATGAACGTTAAGGCCGCCATCTAATTCACTTACAATGCAACCTCTATGGAAGATTTACATGTGTTCGAAACCGTCCATCAAGAGCCGTAAGTAGAAAATACGGCTTTCAGAAAAAAAGCGAGTCCACCGCAGGTAGAAACGTACATGAGAAGTTACGCCGCATGTTGTTAGTTAGCAGGAGGCAACGGTGCTGCGACAATGGGTGAGGTTGTTTACAGGCTGTGAGGGATTATTCCTTCGATGGATGGCGCCACACAAAGGCAATAGCCATACATGGCTGGCATTGCATTCTGAGACTGCCTGGTACCTAGCACCTGCCTCGGACTCCAAGGGGCCCACCTACTTCGACAACTGCTTCAACTGCTGGCCGAAGTAGACGAAAACACGTCTTTAAAAGACTGGTGCATTAGCCCATAAAGCCTGAGGTCATGAAAAAGGTTTAAGGTGCGGCGTTAGACCCCAACAGCCTCCACGAAAACCAGTGGCACACGTCTGACAATACAAGATTTTGTGACATACAAAAACAGAGAATAAACAGGTGGGTGGTACGTAGCAGATGAAGGTTGTAGAGTACGTCAGCAACGGCACATAATCACATAATATCTACTTGGTTTAATACGGACGTATCACTTGTTCGAATTAGGAGAGATGGCGATGGAGAGACCAAGGCCCTACACATTTCCCCACTAAAATGAATCTGACAAACTGCCAGGCTATCACGAAGCCTACGTTTGTGAAGGCTGCTTACAGTACCGGGTAGCATGGTCCGCTTAGGTCCCTTTTAAATGCGGCCCTTATAACAACTTGCTCTTACGTGAGATACGATGCCCTATGACGGCTTAGGCTTCAGTTACAGATGAAAACTGCATATCATCCGAATGGTCCATAGAACATCGGGGTAATGCAGATTACAACTGCTTGCATTAAAAATTGCCTGCTGTCGGAATGCAACTCTCAGCCAAAAATCAAAACTTCACATGTCGCGTTACCAAGTTATCGATTTCAAGATGGGCCGCATTGCAAATGCATAGGCGAGCTTAACACGTGACTAAAGTCAGATTCTTACGTTCAAACGCAATGTTTGACTTAAATGCTATTATTCACATGACTACACCGTTACCTGTCAATTTAAAGCGCGAAACACTTTCACATACGATGAACAAACAGCATTCGTTTGGCAGGCGCAGGTGTGGACTCAGTGAAATCACTACTCAGTGTGGGGAGATGCTCACCGAACGCTCTACGGAACCTACTCGCCTCGTTGTGTTTAAAGTTTCGAGCTACGGCTCCGTGGGCAGTCGCACGGTAACTAGTAGGGAGGGATACTACTGATAAGGACGGTCTTCTTTGTCTTTCGATTATCTCCCTCGCTATTCTGTGCTCACGCCCAACTCCACTAGCCTTGACTATGTCTTGCCATAGGAACATGCTTGGGTTGTTAAAAGCGAGTTATATAAATTCCGCAAAGGACCCTCTCATTGTGAGATGATTCACGGGGGTTTATGCACTGCATTCTGGGGGCGGTGACGAAAATATACGGAGAAATGGGAACAAACACGCCATAGTGTCCAGAGATTATGGTTTGTATATGGTCGGTCGCTAGTCACAAGCGAATTTTAAGAGGTCTGGAACTGTAATTCAAATAAAGCGCAACCCACCGTTCCTCTGAAGCATGATGCCTTTAGTTGCGCTCGAGAGATGAACTATTAGACGTATAGATGCATAGTAAACCTGTTGATGACACCTCCACGAGGTCAGTAATAAAAAATTACGAATCGACAGGTGAAAGGGCGGCGTCTGTCCTGTCCTTGAGTGAAGTAAGGACAAAAATTCTTCTGTGGTGGGACGAGATATCTTGGTCATCTGAGCGCTTTTTATCAGTCCTCGAGCTAGTGCTTCTAGGCATCCCTCTGAGTGAAATTACTCAAAATAAGAGAATGCTTTCAGGTCTTATGAAGACGTCAGTTAGCCAGGAAGAGTAGGCGGGCAAAACAGTTATTTACTGAATATATTATTGATTTAGCGCATGCAACGCTTTGTACATATCTGAAGTTCTATGGAGTCATAAGGCACACATGCGGTTGCACAAGTCACAGTTCTTTAATTCCAATGACGGTACACACTGATCCAAAAGGCCCGCATGTTACAACTAAATGAGGATTTGACTGATACAGGCCACCTAGATATTGTTTGCCTCAGCAGAAACTAAAAAATCTTTTTCGATATCGGTTTTCTCAAGAGGGTTATCCTTCAGCAAAGAAAACAAAGAGAGGTTGCGGTTTAAAGTTGCTCGAATGCACTCTAGCACAACGCTAGAAAATGATGCCCCATCCAGAACACCTGTCAGTTAGATCGTTACGCAAGAAGTAATCTGCGAGATAGATTTCAAATGGAAACCAAAATTTTAGCAGGACAGTGATCACACCTCGTGTATGTTACCGGATACCGTTCGGAGGCAAAATAAAATTAAAATTTGGGAGCATTACTCTATAAAGTCTACTGTCGACAAATAATAGTATGTTTTATTTGCACTGATTTCTTAAAGCAGTAAAAGTCCTCAGAAAAAAAATTGGCTTTAATGAGCTTGCTCAGCTGTTAGTGTGATTTTGAAAAGAAAGCAGGTTGGAAAATAAAACAAAAAGAAAGGAAAATCGGACAAGAGTCAAAAGATGGAAGGCATTCCGTGTATCAACGGTTATAGTTAGATTACCGCCGTGGTCATTTTTCAGATTTCCTTCAGCCACATTAACACATCTCCAGTCTACGCATTGAAGAAATTAAGAGGTTGTAAATTCTAGTATATCAGAATCTTACAAACGGCGGTTAGGTTGCATTCAATAAAGTCGCATCACAAACATGGAATTAACTGCCAGGTGATCCAGTAAAAATCTCCGCTATGATGAATAAAACCGCAGGCTGAAGGAAGAGTAGGGCAGATAGAATTGAAATACCGCAAAAAGGCCTACTGATAGAATTATATGAAGCAACGAAGAACTCATGATCGCAAACTATAATTTTTAAACTGGTATTATTCTAGGGAGAAATAAGTCTTTTTGGATGCCTACTTCAATTAAATAAAGTGAAGTTTTAATATGCTTAACGTTCTCTTTTTCGTAGTGAAAAAATAACCGTGTTTCCGGTTGCAGACGCTGAATATCTAAATGCAATTAAGCTTTACAACGGACATTTAAATTTATTTCAACTCTATGATTGAAACTCCACCACGCGAAGTTCTGGTGAAGCTGTGTCTGTCCTGACAGATAAAACGATATTAAACATTTTTATTTAAAACTTACACTGTCTTGATTGCAATGACAACAAGAATATTACCGATTAGCATTGCTAAATGTCCGAGTAATAAATCGTTGGGAATAAATATTTTCAGGCTAAAATCTATCAGTTACTACAGAATCACTATGTGCTATTCACAAGCTGCTAACACACAGGCAGTAGTGTACAAATATTTTTTTCCAATGCTTGCAGCTCATGTACTATTTAAAAGCCCAAAAACGCGTTTCGCTTATCTTTTTTCGATGTTTGACGGATCTGCAAGGGTTTCGGCTCGTCGTCGAAAATGTGGGTCCATTAATCACCAAACACAAGCAACACTATATGACGCACTAGTGAGCTGTTTTCTTCGCAGCTGCGTCATACAATGGTAAAAGATTGGCGAAAAACAGGTATCTGTTCTTTTCAATAGTATCTCTGTTACCAATATAGCAAATAAGTAAGTAATAATGTACTGACTGGAGTAAATGAGACAAGTTTGACTGCAAAACTGTAAAGGGTACCAAAGGGAAGTAAAGATCAATTCATTTGGAATAATGGTTCGTTCAATATGCATGGCATTACAAACGCTTGCACACAGAAACGAATACCACGGTTTGCTATCAACGAATTCAAGAAAGCTATTTTCTTCTGCTGAAACCCAGTAAGGTTTTGGCATTCACTTGGTTTACTCAGCCAGCTTATGAAAAGAAACGGCAAAGTGGAGCATCCACTACACATCCGTGCCGCAACTATTCTGCGAAAAATACGCTGCAGGAATATTGAATCATCGAATAAGTATTGTGTATTTTTTTCCCAAATACAATGTTTCCGCTAACTTGCCTTGTGGTGGCAAGTGTTACAGCATATACGAAAGTTTTAACTGTCCTACAAGGTTTCAGCAGCACTAACGGTTCGCAGTTTTCATGCTTTTGGAGTCTTCAAAGTCACTCTGATGCGTTGAGTCGTATACTGTCTGGGGTAGATATGTTGCAGAATCAATTGACCTCGATGATCGGCACATTTTGATGAATAGATTTATTTAAACGAAAGTTAAACTGTGTATAGGTTTCTGTCCCCCGTCAAATGTTGGTTGAGCATTTCGTAATTTATAACACCCTGCCAATTCCAGCACAGACAGGCCATGGTCTTTTGAGAACGAACCTCCTACTTCGGTAGAGGTGCTAGTTGATCACCGTGGATCCGTCACAACTTTCTTTACTTCATATTGAGAAAGACGTAGCATGTCTCCTTATCAATAATCATATGATAAAGAAGTTTTGTTTGTGTCCACAGCAGCGATAACGAAGTACAGATATTGGTGTTTTTAGACAATACCTTGTTCAACACTTTTAACTATTCCGACAAACTCCAAGAAACTGAAGATTGTCTGTTGATGTCCGTGTAAAGTTTTTGCAAACTTTCAAATGGTGTACCGACCATTTTTATGATATTACGTTCAAGCACTCTTCACCGAAGCTAGCCTGTTGTACAGAGTGGTAGGGGTCTTCAATAGCAAACCTGCAATTTTAAAATTTGATGAATTAATACTGAGTTCTCCTTTCAGAAAGAGCGTCGTATCCGTGCATAGCACAAATACCAAGGGCAGCATTGGAGCTTTCAACACTTTAGCTAAAAGCCAAAACAATCGAATAAGAAAAACGATCGCTTTTCTCAACCCGCTACGTCATAATTAAAGCTTAAATATAAGGAAACTTCAAATGCCAAATGTAAACGGTACCAACGGCTTTAAGGAGCCCACGTGTTGTTTAATCAAATGAAACCCTTGCCACAACAACGGAAAGTGACGGAAAATGTCTAATTAGAAAAAAACAAGGATTTATTAAATAACCCAATATATATAATCTACTAAATGTTGTAAGCCTTACCCACAGTCTTTAAATTAAGAACTTGCTTATCTAAAGGCTGGAAGACGAGAAGCTTCTAGAGCAAAGGCTCAAAACTAGATAGGGCTAGGATATAAGTCCTTCTAATTTGTTAGGTAACAAATAAGTCCTAAAGTCTTCTACGTTGTCATTTATGAAAACAGTAATAGTACAAGACTGATCTAATAGGAAATTAAATTGAACATCGACGGAATCTGTTTTGAATTCTATGAAAGATAAGTACGGAAATCCAACAAAAATGCTTGCCTCGATTGCGTCGTCATGTTCAACGAAATTAACCCCGGCAGTTGGGTTACTGCGGTCGACGCAGGCGTAACGTGGAACAGGGATTCCAGCTGATTGCAAACATTCATAAACCTTCCTTCTGTCCATCAAAATATATTGTGCGTCAAGATCATTTATCAAGTATGGGCTCCGTAGCTGAGCATAGGCAATCGCCTTCTCCAGAGGAAATCCGTCTGAGTAGAAACTAATAAGGGCGTCGCAAACTGGCCATGAGGAGATAGGTGTATTCAATATCATGCTTTCCTCGAAGACGAATATGCGAATATGCTGAAACTTTTCCAAACGACGAAGGATTTCTTTCATGGGCTTCGATTTTGTTTTCTTTGCCATAGCGCACACACCCAACGTGACGAAAACGCAGCTATCGTCACTATTATCATCCGGCATATTCACACTGTGCCAGGACGAAATTTACTGAATAAGATTACTTCACACACGTATTTTAGGCGAATTAGTCGGATATTCGCAAATCGGAATATGCAGGGCGTGTGTTCGGAATCCCAGTGCATTAATATAGGGGTATCCCAATCCCACGACCATTAAAGGCGCAAGAGCTATCGGTCTACCGTCGGGTTTGAAACATAGAAAGGTCTTATGCGATGTTTTTAGTCAATATAAACAAACGCTATCGGGAAACGGGAGCTTGGCATTTTGAAGATTCATTCGCCTGTACGGTAATTTTTAAAGGCGTTTTTACGTTGTGAATGAATAATTGGCTAAAGAAAGCTTTCGGTAGTGGCTGACAATAATCATTTCAACTGTGAGGTAGGTGTTGTGAGGAGAGAGCTGTTAATTGTATGACAACTATATGTGACTAAAGACACTTAGAAGTAGCACAGCCAAAAAAAATATTTTTTTAATCCAATTAATCATCAGCAGTGTGTTAGTAGGGAAGCTGTCAACATTTAAAGGTTAGTTGAATTGTATTTGACTCGGGCCTGCACATATTCCTTAGTAAATAGCCGATATTTTGTAATAATATATGCCACTAGGAAATACAGTTCAAATCTGGTGCGTGCCGTGTTAATATGTCGATAACTGGTTTTATGAGTGTCAAATGGAACATATGACACACTGAATAATGCTAACAGCAACGAAACCTTACTTCTAATATGCACAGTGTTTTCCTATTTTTTACATGTTAGGCGTACTTTTTCTTAGTTCTTCGTGTCATTAATTTTGTTCCTTTGTGCCTGAATTACTGTACTCACTTAGTCCTCAAGCGACCAAGTGATGAAATCGGAAGTCCACAATGCACGTCCAGGTCATGACGGACTCTGTCTAAAACATAGTTAATCTGACTCCCAAACTGTAGACTCCAGCTGGAGTTTTTGTGGAATATAAATCAACATCACAACAACCTTTATCACGTCAGCGATAAAACTCAGGTTTCAAATTACCACAGTCGTCCTCTATCCTTGATCTAATGTATGTTTAAGATATCGTAAAAATAAGAATGAGCTGTTGTTTTTCATGTGAAGTCACCGTGTTATTTGTGCGTTCTGGCGACCGGTGATCATAATTGATTCATTCTTTCCGTTAGCCATGCAGTTCGGGAGACTTTTCCACATCAAGTCAAGTGAGTGCGTCATCCTCAATGTTGCGGTTAGGATCATACTTCATCTCATTCTGTCAACTCAACAGCTTGCTTTTAGCGACAATAAACGATGTGCATAAAACACATGCGACATTTAATGCATCGAAAGCTTACGAAGGGTCAACAGACCAGACGCAGACAACTGTTTCACGGTCGTTACCAGTCAAAAAATACCTCACAACAGGTGTGAGGTTAACGTGCTTACTGAACTTGTGTATAAAATCATGGCCTGTGTACTTTTAGATGGATTAGCTGATCAAATTTGAAATTTATATAAAATATCACATTCTATGGGTCGTAGTAGTATAGCAAGATGATCTATAGCAGAAGACCGATTCCCTGAAGCGAATTTGGCGGCATAAAATCTGCAAGTTTCCGTAATAGATTACAGTTTTCGAGCAAATATTTATATATTCCTTGACTTGTTTGCTTTCTTCAGGGCTATTTTATTTAAATTTGGGGCAAGAAGGAATGACTTGGTGTATTCAGAGACATTTTTCGGCAACCGGCGGCCCATGCCTATCTTGCTATTTTCGAGGCCCTCACTATTCTTGCATCTCAATAATCATGACTTTATTTAAAAGCCGTTCTACCGCTGACAGTCTCATATTTGACAATGTCTGGAAAAGTGATACAAAGTGCCACTGTTTTAGCTTCTATTGGTAGCCTCAAAGCCTACAGGATTCAGTTTAGTGACAAATGAACTTATTCCCACAGCATTGAGTACCCAGAATCAGCCTATCTGGTATATAGTGTTGGAATTAGGTGTAATAGCCGCACACCCGCAACAGCTGACTTACTGATACACACATGACCTTGCCAGACACCAGGTTGTCCCAAAGAACATTTTTTCCACAGGCGTTAGCTGTGCTTGGCTCTCTGCGTGTCGGCTGTTACTAGGCGGGTGTGCTGAGCGTGGGATGATGGTGCGGGTGTGGTGTTGGGGCAAGGTCTGTGGCAATTAACCGGAGATTTTTATTAAGCGTAGATGGTAAAATAGGTTCAAGCTATAATGGAACGTTTTTGGGCAGGTCGGGAAGGCTGAGCGGGTTCTTTGAGTGGGCTTTGGAGTTTCTGACCTTGATGAGGCAGTTTTCGTACAATAGATCCACAAGTGCCTGGTCAGGCCGACGTTTGATGCAAATTTGTGATGCCAGTAGGACAATGATTGTGAGCTAAGGGTTTGACAATGCTATTAATAGTTGTGGTTATTCAAGTGTTATTGCTGGTGATTAATGAGTTTTCAGGTGCAGATGATAGTTTGTAGTGAGGATATTGCGGCGAATTAGGCTGTCGTGGATATGCGTATGTCTCATCAGTCACATGCGGTGTCCGAATGTCGTTTAGTCTTGCTAGCAGGTGGGGGGGGGGGGTGCCTGATGAGTGTTTGTCGACGGCGGGTTGTACGCAGTCTGTTGAAGCTGGAAGTACTGAAACTCTATTCAATTTCACACTTTATTTATGGCGTTTTAATGTTGTCGATAAAATTATAAGCATCCTCCTTCCAGTATTTTCAAGGAGATTAAGTTCATTCCCCTTTTACTTTTTCTATAATTAATGTTGTAACACACTCCTCCTCGTTTGCAGAAGCGATTATTAGCTGAATTTGCTCAAGCAATACCAACCTACCCAAAACCTTTATAAACACATTTTGTTCTTATGCATATGAAGACAGCTTTTGCAGCATTTCATGAGCCCCTGCTAGCCCGGCTCCATCGTATAGAGACCGCTTCTTATTCGCTCACATCCCAGAAAATTGCGCGTGGAGTTCCAACCACAAAGGAGGTGCCAGAGCCAATTTTTCAAGAATAAACATTTTCAAAAATTTGGTTTTCTGAAGAATAGTTCTTAAATGGGGTTAAAATCGCAGTGACAAAGTACACAACCAATTATGATTGTTATTGTAGGTAATCCGAAATGGGAAAAGTTGTTTATTTGTCGAGAGCCCTCAAGGGAATGTTAGGATAAAAAAGCAGTAAAAGATCAGTCTGTTTACTGGGTTTCGAAACCCACGGTGATAACGAGTTTTTCCAAAGTGCAAGTGAGCTGCAACTGCGAAGTTGGATTACGTAAAATAAGGTTCAAATCACATTTATTTCCCCGACCGTCTTACGACAAATTAGAAAAAACATTGAAAAACATCTTCATGTCTTTATTCGTTTGTTCCTGTTTAAATGACAGCCAAATTGAGCAACGTAAACAGTATAAGGTAGTTCAATAGTCACTGGAATACTAGGTTGTCAGTGACAAACGCGGAACTCTTTTTGACTGTTAACGATGATGAAAACATCTAAGTGCCTACGCTTAATATTAAATGATGTCGTGTCAGAAGTAAACGATAACCGCTCAGTTAAATATCTTATCAACCCGCCGCTTTCCATGGAATCTAACCGTTAGTGTGCGGTTGAAGTTAACGTTGTTTACTTACAGGCCTTTAGGTAACACACTCTTATAGGTAACACCACTCATCTCCTGAAGTGGCAGAAAGTGCTGCAGATGCTCCATTGCTCGCTTCACTGGCAGCCGCTTGCCTACATCCACGTCCGGAGACGGGCCTATCGCGATATGCTAACAACAAAGGCAGTGTGTGTTGCTGACTCGTAGGCGGACCACCATTTTTCATCTCCGATGTGAAGCCGCAAGCGCAACCCTGCTGGCGGCCAAAAAAAGTGACCAACAATTAAGTTAAATACGGTACTATAGGACAAGGATGAAAACAGATTAGTCTTAAGCAATCGTCCGAATCCGCGCATGGAAAAATATGCGAATTCCAGAAGCAAACGAACCTGTTCGAACATGAAACAGCAACATACGGAGAATCATCCACTCTGGTCGTCCTTGATCAGTACCACGACTGCTCTAATTGCGCCAACAAAGAAATCCGTGAACTGTTCTCCGAAAAGAATAAGGTACACGACAGCTCGCCCGTCGATTTCGGCGAGGTTTAGAATGCGCTCCACAGCATGGAAGGCCAGGGACGGTGAATTGCGTGTGAAATCGTTTATAATGATACTATACTTGCGCAACATCTATCTCACTCACTCCTCCTCTCCCATCTGGGTCCGGTGTCATGACCAAGCCAAGGAGATTGGAGGTGGAAGAGGGAGCAGGTCATTGGCGCAGCGTGAATCCGCTCCTAGGCCTGCCACAACATCCCATGTATGGCAATTTTATGCGTGCCTGAAGAACCCTGACCAGTGTCCCAATCTTGGTGTGGTGCATTTATGTCATGGCCCACTTTGGGGGCACAGTAGTCTACAAACAGCCTATATCAGTCACATAACTGACACCAATAAGCCAGCCTTCTTTCGATGGCCAAGCCTGGTGCGGGAACGATTAAGGGATATGTACGATTCTTGGATTAATGCAAGGCTAAACAATACAAAGATGAAGTGATCGCAATGACACGGAAAGTTTCTTCACATCCATCGAGGCGATCTATGGTTGCCAACTGAAGTGACTGCGTCATTGGTCAGTTCTCAGGGAACAGCTATCTTGATGAATAAATCACAAATGCTAGAGTGCGAGGCCGAATACTTCAGAGGCGTTCTGAAATGACCATTCACAATCTCCAAAGAAGCCTTTGACTGACTCCCTTAAGGGGGAAAAACGAACTCTGGCATAAGCCGTCACTGCAAGCTATACCAAATCTGTTTCCCATATATCCAATACCTATGGCCACCCTCGGCTGATGGACAAACTCATCTCAAATTTTCAGAAGAAGACAATGAAACTGCCTTCAGGACTTCGAGAGCTTCCTAAGTGTCCACATAAATAAGAGCATGGAACCGGCATCTCTGTGTCAAACACGGATGCATCTCCCTTCTCAACATAATAGGCAAAATCTTGGCCCATATCCTTATCGATCACCTGAACCGTTTATCGGAGTAAGGACATCGCGAAAGTCATTGAGTATTTCGAATCATTGACGGAATTTTCACGGCCCGGGAACTGCTTTCAGAGTGCCAAGAAACGAGGATCGAACTATATACTGTCATCGTGAATCTGACGAACGCCTTCAACACAGCCAACTACGAAGGGCTGAAATTCGGGTCTCGAGATCCAGTCCCGCAGATGGTGTGACAAATTCACGTCGCAATGGTGGCTTGCATCCCGCTATCTTCCGAGTGAAAAATTGGGTGGATCAAGGCCGCGTACTCCCACACGTCCTATGTTCTTGGGCACCTACCGCGAGGAACGACTATGAATAAGCATAGCTCGTCGCACCGATGGGCAGTTGCTCAACATGCAACGCGTGCAGATAATCTATTTGTCTCCGTGGCCTGTGTTCATGAGCTCCTGTTTGCGTTCCTATAGGTTCACCTTTATCCGGCTTTTTAACGTAATGCATAATGCAAATATTGGAAGCTCTTACAGGCAGCCCAAAAATATGACTGCATTGTTTGCATAATATTTATCTTTTCATCAAGACAAATCAGTTGGATATGCTCCACAATAACTCTTCATCCATGATTTCGGAAACTAAAATTGCTTTCAAAACGAAGGTTACTGAACAGCTCCAATTCCTGGATGTTCTTGTAGATCGCTTCCTGCATTGGTTTAAAGTAAAGGGTTGTACACAGAGGTCTTCCTACGTTCTGAGAGTAACTATCGTGTGCTTCACAATCGGACTTCGGTTTGCAGCCTGATAAATAAATACAAGACTCACTACTCCGTGGAAGAAAGCTATCAAGCAGAAATAAAATAGTTTTGCAAATAATTTTCCAAAGGGGATGCCCACTTGAATTTGTACATCCTTGCATAAAAAATGAAGAATTTAGAGAGAGAAAGGCCTTGAAGATACTGCGATGGATTAATCTTCAGACGTAGTGAAATTGCTAACTCTCTTATGCGTGCAAAATGACTCTGAGCCTGTCCGAAGACAGGCGAAGAAACACTAAATGCGGGTAGCATGAAAACTCTGAAATACTTACGCACAGAACTTGTACACCCTAAGGCCAGGGTTGGCTAATTCAACAAAAAATATTGTTTGATAAAAACGAAAAGATTATTTCCGGGAAAATGTTGAGAAGATGTGACTGCTGGAGCAAGAATTGTACCCTAAGGACGTATAGGATCCTCAGTTCGTCCTGGAGTATTTTTCCCAGGCGGCAATGCACACACTGGACACTGTGAACATATTTGCACGTGAGAAATCTCTAATTGTTTGTGCATGCCTAACAGATAAATGTCCCAAAGGCCTGTAGATAGTGCATTCAGATGAGGTTTACATCTATAGGCATATCGATTGGGATGTCACATTCAAAATCCCAAGGACAAATGGAAGCCAACCGAACCAATCCTGATTTGGTAACCTGATCCAATCGACGCAGGCTTCAGCCAACCGTAGGGTTTATAAGCACGTGCAAACGTTAACTGTTTACGTACTTTGTCTGTAACTCTAACTGTGGCCTAGTGAACCCGTCTTGAAAAGTTACTTAATGGAAATGTCGTAAGGTGTTTAAATTCTTCGGGAGCGCAATGACCTTTGGTACACGGCTGTTAGAGGCTGGCGCAATGTGCGAAGACAACTGCTGCCATCTTCAAAACCATTCAAGAAGCAGTGACCCGGGAGAAAGTAGCGGGTAACAAATCTCATAAGATAGTGTCCAGGATATCAATAGTTATTCCAAGCTGCGACGGGTCTTTTCAGAAATCTCCGAATCCAATGAAGTGTCGATACGCCAAATCTTCCTACTGTCTCAGGAATCGGCTCCAACATGGCCATAACCACCAGTGACGGCGTTCCTGCCGCCTGGCCAGCAATTTAAACATGGCTCCCTCCACTGGCAATGTGGACTCAAACCAAAACTAGCCCTATTGCGGTCGTGCCTTGACATCAGACATTGGTCTCATTGGCCGTACGTGACTCTATCGTCCTAAGACCGGCGAACCAGCGTCTGAAGCCTCATCATACATTTTTCACACACGCCTAACCCACAATTCATCAGACCGTTCAAGGACCGTATAGGCCTATACGATCACATGCTTATTTACGACAGTGGAATGTACCGTAATGTCCAGACGCCAAACCCACGTCTTATAACCGAAAACTCCTCCATCACCAGCACCACCAAATCCGTCACCATCAGTTACTCGATACCCCAGCTTCATCCTGTCGCTACTGCTACCGAAAATGCAATATACATAGGTCTGGTCGTCACTTGAGTCCCCTTAGTAGTGAAACCGGTGAACCAGTGCCGTAAGCCGCAACGTACATCAGTCACTGCTGCCACACTAGCCCCGGAAAACCGAACACTATATGGGCATAAGCAAGTAGAAATCGCCTGCCTTTGCGAGGCTCAATGGATCAAACTACGGAGAAACTAGTAAACCATTTTAAAATTTCTGGTTTTCTAGAAATACTGCTCTTGTTCATCATATTTCATGGGATAGGTCACATAATGCACATGCGTATTTTGGGACCGAAACGACTTGAAAATATAAATCAAGAGTTAAGTTGTGACAGGTCAACCAACGAAGTCAATAACACCAGCGGCTGAGTTTTAACTAACGGACAGCCCCATCTTGTGTCAATACGTGTTGCTAAGAGACTCGAGCAAGACGGCAGCAACGGTGGTTGAACTTAACCCCATCATAACCATTCCTAGTTAAGATTGTAACGAAGATTTTTGAGGTACATACCTAACTATCCCCAGCCGGTATGAAAAAATGTTTATAATTCGCTCTGAAAAGACAAGTTCCCACTTTATATCCTTTTCCGATTTCACCTTCAACAATTCCGCCTGTCTTCAGTTATCCCACTTTACTTCGTAATTACTCTTCACTTCTTGACCCCTCAGTAAGCCATGTTTCCACATTCACGTGCACAACCATCAACATTTGGTGAATTTCCGGATTTCCACTTTCCTCTTCGTACTTCCCCACGATTTGATAGAATAAGCTAATAAATTCGAAACGGTTGATCAGACCGGCTGAAAATTCCGACCACTCACAAATTCACATCAGTCTTCTCGACGATCATAGCTTCTGTTAATGTAACTCTTCTGGGGTTTACTACTGACTGAGGAAGCATGACCTCCGCTTTTGGCCATTGCACTCAGTTATGCGCCACTGGAACATTATCAGCTCCTGCGGAATAGAAAAAGCCCCATGATCTGGTCAGTCGCTAGGCGATCGATGGCGCTATTCCTAGTGATAGTCCAAAAATTAGGCGGATGTAGACAGGCAGTTTTTACTAATTATTTAGACTACACAACCCTCTTTAACTGTGAACATTCAAAAAGCAAAACTACCTGGTAATAAGCCATCGCGTAATAGACAGATCTTCGACTCATCTTCAAAATGAACAGAAGGGCGAGGAATACAGTTTAAATTCAAGGAAATGAGAAATTACATAGCAAGGAATATCAATATATCATAGATGTCCGAATTTAAGTAAGAGTTAAAAAGGCAGATTTTAACGGCTAAAAGTATGGTAGAAATTGTCTGAGAAACTCTTCTTTGCTGCTGCGCGGTCAACTCTTTCCAGTCCGTCCGCGATCTTACGCATATTCCGTCTAGATGGAACAACATGCATGGGGAGGGGAGGCCGATATAGACACAAAGCAAGACTAACTCGGAATACAAAATAGCAAACGTTGGTATGCATGTTGCCTGGAATATACGTAACGCTCAGAAGAGTGTCTAAGTAATGACAGGGTGTAAAATGTTTGTACAATGTTTATCTCTGCACCGGTCATCCCAGTTGTTTGTGATTCTATGAAGCCAACAGATAGACGCGGAGTCAAAGGAACGAACTACAGTAGCATTTACTATTACTATTATTACTACTTCTACTAATACTACTGCTAATACTACTACTGCTACCACCACTGACTAATACTGTTGCTACTAATCAAAAAACTACTAATAATAATACACACATGCGGTCAAGCTGACAGGGTATATAATGGCCTTCGCTCGTGCAATGTCGAGACCGTGTTTCTTAGAAAAAGAACAGGATGCCTTCGATTTTAACTTAGCAAACTCTAACGTGTCTTAGTTGGATAGATGAATGAAATCATTGGCCATCCGGGAGATGGTGGAACATGTCTACCAGGTTTGTAAGCAGCTATTCTCTCCTACTATTGACCAGTTTGTAAAATATCAGTCACCATTTAGAAAAATGGATAACCTTAATCACCTATAAACCAACGAGAAAATGAAATGCTTCATAGTGTGTAACATTTTTGAGCGGAAATTAGGTCTGCGCAGCGTTTAGTTTGCTGTCAACTATCCGGGGTACAGCCAACAGGATGTTAATGGCAGATTGGAAACGGTTAAGACGGACTGTTGCAATTATCTGTTAAATTCCGTTAACAGTCAGTCAGCATTCCGATTTGCCAGTGTTTTGCAAACAATGAACAAATAGTGCCGGTCCAGTCTACTGTAATATATTTGGTGCACAACGGCTGCTGCGAAATCTCAATTGAGGTAGGAATCAAGCAACAGTATTTCAAGACCTTGGCTGACAATGCCTATTCGAGTGAAACTTCGGTGCCTTAGAGATGTTAGTTGAATACTCAACGGGAGGCAGGGTCAGGATGAGAGTGCGCTGACAAGCTTAACAAAGTGTTCTCGCCAGCTCCACTGAAAGACCTGTTTTCCTTTTGGTAACTTGGGCGGTTCTCCAAATGGCATTAGTAAGCTCCCAGAGAAGGAAACAGACATACTTGCAGCAACCAATTTAGGGGTTCGCTCGAGCTTCGAAGTCATGCCCCGTGCATACTGATTCCGGTAGACGAAACTAAAAGCGATGTCTGAACGTGCAGTGCGTCTACGGTGATTCGGTCACACAATACTTCGTTGATCATTCGAGTCAACATATTCTAAAGTTAAAATAGTTGGAGTGACCGCAAGTTTCCATTAAGAACTTTGGTAACTGGCGGTACCGGTTCTTTAGAAGACCAATGCGACAAACGAACAGAAAAATCATCGTCACGTTGATACGTTATTACAATTTAAACGTTACTAATACAAACTAAGTAGAGTTGTAATACGAGTAATGGGTCCTTCGAAAGTGCGGGATAGATTTCGTGACATGCGCCTTCTGGACTATACTTGCGAGCCGATGGCTGTCAGGACGCCGTTTGAAGACGCAAACATTCTTGATCATTTCAGTGGTTTATGCCCATTTCTACTATTTGAGTTTGCGCCAGTTGTCATCTGTACGTCGGAAACCAAAGCATTCCTGGCCAGCGAACAGTACCTAAGGTTATGATTTTTCAGAGAGGTTAAGCGATTGACGGCTTCACTAAGTTAAAGTTCGTGAACGTTTGCTTTCTTTGAAGATGTTACTTTCGCGAGTAAATTGAAGCACAGGCGCAGTCGGACTTTCACAAGTGCGCGGGCACTAAGCAATGTCCAATCACACCCATTTTCCGGTCGTCTTCAGTTTGTCGTCCTGGTAGTGTATGATGAAGCTAGAAATAGTGAGATAGGTAGGTACTGCGAAAGTCCGCTTCATTATAAACACATATACACGCAGGTAACCAGTCAGTACTCGGGACAGTAATGAACTACTCGCTTGCAGTAGTCGACCAATAGAACGTGCGGTGCGGAACATGTTCACTTAGATTTATCCTCGCAGGCATTATGTCCACACCAGTATCTAGTCGTCTCCAACATTTCTTGCTACTCAAACAGAATGAGCGTGGAACGAGAGCATGGGGTAGAGGCTGCGCAAGTTTCCCTCGTCATAATTCAAGAGCAAGTCAGCTGCGCACTCTCGAAACAGCGGTGGCCCCACAGATTACAGCGGCGGAATTGCGTTTGATGGTGGTAAGGGTTCCTTACATGGGGCGATCCTCTATAACAATATTTGCCTAAACCTAAGCAATGCAAATTTAGTGGAGTTGTGGAGCCATCAATTTGCCATGTAATTAGGTTGGAAGGCGTCCAGTTGAGTGCCAATACCAACAGTAAGTCACAAAAAAGGCAAAACTTAGAACTGAGAAGACAGTTGCAGGGTTCGCATAGAGTACAGGCAGCAAGCTTGCCTACAAGGCCCTCTTCATAACAATTGGTGAGTCATTGGCAAATAACAACGAAACCCCGAAAATTCAAAATAATAACTTACGGATGAACAAGGCGATTTCGCAACTGCCTTGCGGCGAGCTTTCTCTGTATGGGAGGAGATGTCCTCTAAGTGAGCATATGTATGTCGAGGTTTCCTACGCTGTAAATCTAGGATATTAATGTGAGAAAGCATGAGAGGAAGGGCAAGAAATCAGTCAACATGGGCGAACGTGCACACCCCTTCATTTTTTGTCACTGCAAAACATGTGAATGTCTTTTGATTCAGAAAAAAAACATGATTCAAGGGACTTTTTCATAGTCATTGTCTTTCGTTAGCATAATCTTTCTTTCTCGTGAAATGTTAACGGGAAATAAGAGCCCAAACTCCAATTTCCCGGCCCACCTTAACATCAATAACGCTCAAGATCACCAACTGTGAACATTAATCATTGGCTACAGGAGGCAAGCCGGAAAAGCAGAAAAAATATACGTGTTTCCTCAATTAAACCAAAACAATTAATAATAAAGGCAACGACTACTGCCACTGGTGAAGGATAACAGTTTATTGAAGTTTGGCTCATGGGATGTGCAAGAAAAGTACGCATGAGGTACACGTAGAAGGCAGTTACATCGACACGTGCGTCCAGGCCCACCTTCAGTTGCCCTGACAATTCCAGACCACTGTAACATTTTAGAAGTGGGAAAGAGACGAAGGGGAGATAATATGCAATTCCTTCCCGCCCCAACTTAGGAATAATTAATTGGGAAGGAGGGGGGTGGCAGATTTGAATAATTCCTTTGACCCAGTTGCAAAAAAAACTCGGCAACCTCGGTAGGATGCGAACACAGGACTTATGTACAGCCAACGCTAAAGCCACCTGAGCTCCGAGGCCCCACCGGGAGCTATGAGGTTAATAACATTTGGGCGGGTAACTTGAATCACCTGTGATTAAACTCCCGACCCTCGGTGGGGCATCATAGGTCAGGCGGCTAGAGCGACATTCGAAGATAACTACTGTGCCCTCTACACAGGTATAAGGTATAGGATCGATCAATTAATGGTATTATATAAGTTCATATGGTACGACTTTACGTAGCTAGCTAAAAAACGTCATCAGCCGGCTCCAAGGTTCGGTGATTCAATAAGATATCCATAGTACTCTACAAAATTATTTTGGTAGCTGGGCTACCTTATAGAGTATGCATACGCAACACCCATTTAAGAACGATTAAAATAACCCTGCTTGAGGGGTTGTGTCAAGAGTTTTGCCTTGAAACAATATTGAAAGAGTCCAGGTAGCAAAGAAATAACCTAACCCCGGTTCCGTTGACGCGCTAATTCGGCCTGGAGGCGAAGTTTATCAGCCTCGTTGACAGGTGAGCCAGTGCGGGGATTGCGGGGTACCACAGAACCATGAATACGACACCGGCCAGTAGGATCCCGACGAGGGCAGAGTTTTCCAGAAGGCAAGGGGGTCCAGCAGGCCAATGTTGATCCTGGCCGGAGGGACGGGATCGGGGGAGATGATGGCGAGATCGGAGTACCTTGAGTAGAGGGAGAGAGTGTGTGTGGAAGACGAAAAACGGGTACGACGTCTTCAGAGGAGGGCTTGAGGGCAAACAAGAAATAGTCGAATTCCTACCCTCCGCAGTCGTGTGGATGGGCTCTGCAGGAGCAACCGGGGTCAGTGGCGGTTCCCTGTGAAGGTTAAGGGAGATGGCAGCCTCCATTTGGTCCAAATCCGGTGCCTCAAAATCCTCGGGCTCAATAGGCTTCCAGAATCGATGCTGCGTTTCGATGGTCTTGACACAGTTTGGTGTCATTTCGCTTTCAGAAAGGACGCAATAGTCAGTTGCTCGCTCCGATACCGCCACCTTGGCTGCAACCTTCTTGTCGCGTCTGGAAAAAAGTGAATACTAAATCTTCAACCTAATCACTAGGCATCATCACACAGTTACGAAGGCTAAGGTGGTCACTACCGAAAATATCAAGGTTTAGAAAGATACCTAAAGAAGGATAGAGCATGGTAGGATGATATACAAAACGAAAACGTCAGTGCTTGCCGCAGTGATGGCCTTAAGGAAATAATCTGATAAGCGATGTCCCACAATGAAGGGCTGAACGAATGCACCCGACCCTATTGGGCTGCATGTACTCAGACCCTATTCGTCTCGCCCAAATGCCATGGCCTCGATACCTGCTCACTGTTTACATCCTGTATTAGCACTAACGAAAAGATCTCACAATGGTGAGAGGAGCCCTTTTTCCCATCTACTTTGTGAAATTCTGGTGTTTTATGGGGCACCGGGTCGTGCACAGGGCATGTACAGATGGTCCCTCTAGTTCTAAAAGCCACTGCGCCCTCTATCGGCTTCAGTTGATAGACCGGTGTGGGCTATGGACTGATGTGAGGAAGAGGGGGGGGGAGAGAGTGAAGTCAACTCTTCCTGGTCTTTGTCGGTAATGTTTTATTGCCTATGCTAGCCGCTGTACGGCTCCTGGCGGAGCTCGAGAGTAAACCCTGAGGCAGAACAGGACGAATGAGTCCCACAACCGATCGGTGAGTGCCTACCCACCAATGTGCAGATTCCCGATCGAAATCTGCAAGACAGCGAGCCCGTGGCTCAATGGTTAGAGCGTTGAACTTCTAATCAATAGGTCACGTGTCCGAGCCTCGGGTGATGCAATGCCTGGGGTTGGGTATGGCCGGCTGATGACGGCTAATAGGCCAGAAATCGTCTTTTTTTTTAGTTACACTGGTCTTTGTCGGTAATGTTCTTCTGCCTAGATCTCACAATGGTAGACGTCCATTACACAACCCGAGTATCTCTAATATGGCGAGCTTGTTGAGAACAAGTACAACAAACAATTATCTGCAGGGAACAGTGGTACCTTGTGCGGGAATAGGATAACACCAGCAATGACCATTGCAGAGCCGGCTTCACTGCCAGACCTCATATATTGTCTTCCAATGGTCATCTCCGAAAGTCAAAGTGCCTGGCTATGTGCTAGGGTACAAAGGCTAACCCAGAATAAGGACACGCCTGCCATGCCTGCAATACTCTGCTGCAACTTCTACCACGACAGACACACGGAAATTGATCAGCAGTGGGGAGATGCCGTCTACCCTCATCTGGTCAGTCGGAGTTACGCCCACTGCAGGTATTACAACTTTGTCAAATCATCGATGACAGCTGGACACTAGTTGAAGCTAGCGAGGAATGGCCACCTCATACAACTACGAATTGGGTGCAACAGTCAAGTTATCAAAGTGGCTACCTGTTCCTAGGCATAACGACGGTTCGACCGTCGATTTCGACTATGTCCACCGTATGCTCCACAGCAGGATGGTGCAGGGACGGCGACGTGCGCTAGATTATAGTGAGAGTAAACTTTAACTGCATCCACCTCACCCTCTGTTCCACTCCCCCCATCGGGGTCCGGTGTAAAGACAGGGTCAAGAAGACCCGATATGGGGGAGGGTGCCCGGGCATCACATTTGAGGCGCACAACATCAAATATATCATGGTCTTTCTACTTTGCCCTGATAAGTAAGAGCACCTTTGAGCCCACGTTATGTACAATTCAAAAGGGATAGGCATTTTGTAAGAGGGGTAGGTTGAAATATGCTAAAACAAACTGAATTAGTTAGTGACGAGCACAAGAAGGAAGATAAGTGCTAGTGATCATAGTAATAGTCGTAATGTAAACAGAAAAAGAAATCATTGATCCCGAAAGAGCCATCTCGTTTCAATGTTAATGGTTTACTGTCAAAGTAAATGGTTTATCCAAATTATTAATGTGATGTTTAACGTTTTTCTCAACAACATAACAATTTTCACTCCTTACGGAAAACAGGCCATCAGTCTCTAAATTGACGCTTAAAGAGAGGCGAATCGGAAATTTAGTCAGGTCGCGTAAGTGCTCGTGGGTTACGACGCGCGTTCCATATGCCAATGATGAGATAAAGAGATCGGCCTAAGTATATGGAGTTCAAACGTCGATTGCGACGAGTTCCACCGTGTACCCCACAGCATGGTGGCGCAGGGATGGCGACTTGCGCTGCACCTACCGCACTCTCTCCTCCCCTACTAGGCCTCGTGCCATGACCAAATCAGGAAGACCGGAAGCGGGAGAGGACGCATGTGGCCGGTGCGGCCGGAGACGCCGTAAGCGTGCCAGCACATCTGGCTCGGATCGCACGGAGTGGGGGTGCCACAGAAGCTACATTAAGAAGGACCTATTCTATCTTGACTTTCAGTCCGCCAGTCGGCCATTCCACACAAACGCACGCTGGAGTGAACGTGCGGTCCAAGTTATCCCGTCAGTTGGCAGCCTTCCAAGCCATGACTTTAACGTACCGTGATTGCTTCAAGCGCGACAGATGGTTTCTAGCGAGGAATATCCTCTTAGGCAATGGAAATTACTCTCTCTTCACACTTCCGGGCACCAGTCCACTGTTTCATCTTCAGATGCGCATACACTCGTACCTTCACACACCCACCCAGCTTGGCGAAAAATAAATGCCAGTCTGCACAACGGAACTCAACTCCAAAAAACCCCAGACACAACCTGAGGACTGAGGATGAAGTGAAATGAATATAAGTTCCCCAACCAAAATACAAAAGATAGAGATCCATCAACGGGCCAATATCCATGTTTGCGTCCTATGTTCAGCCAAAAATTCCTGATGAACTTTCACTTTTACGTAGGCCAATGGTTTTAAAGTCTGTCCACTACCATAAAAGGTTAAAAACTACGATGGAGAGCTACAACCACGGATTTCGTTGCTTAAGCACCAAAAAGTATGACCGTCAACCACCATCAGATTAAACAATTTATATTCAAGTTCCTCATCTCCTTTAATGAAAGTTGCACTCTTCACAAACACCAGGATTAACACGATTCGCGAGAGAGAGAGAGAGAGAGAGAGAGAGAGAGAGAGAGAGAGAGAGAGTAGAGAGAGAGAGAGAGAGAGAGAGAGAGAGAGAGATGTAGATAGATAGAGATATGTAGAGAGAGAGAGAGAGAGAGAGAGAGAGAGAGAGAGAGAGAGAGAGAGAGAGAGAGAGAGAGAGAGAGAGAGAGAGAGAGAGAGAGAGAGAGTATATATGAGAGAGAGAGAGAGAGAGAGAGAGAGAGAGAGAGAGAGAGAGTAGAGAGAGAGAGAGAGAGAGAGAGAGAGAGAGAGAGAGAGAGAGAGAGAGAGAGAGAGGGGTGATAGGGAGTTCATCTTCGTTTTTAGAGAAAAGTTTTAATACCAAGAATTTAATTATTGTTGGAATACGCAGTTAACGTGAGAACTTTGTTCCGTTGCGTTAAAGCTAAAGAAGGTCCAGGGAACAATAGAGAAGGAAGCAAGGCAGTTCGTGTTTAAAAGCCCGCCTTCGGCATCCAGAAACACATTACACATGGTTAAAAAGGTAGGCCAAGCATAATAACGGTATTTCAGAGTTCCTTACCGGCGGACTAGGCCCAACTTCCTGGACTGCCTTGCCCGCGAATTCGAACTACAGAACGTTCTGGGTCGGTCAGAATGCGCAGTTTCTTGCTCCCAGGGCAGTTTTTCGGTGACGTAGACGACCTGTTCGGCCAAAAGTTTCTCATCGGCATCCGGTGACGGCGGAGGAAGAGGCTTATTAAGATCAGCGTCTACGAGCAGGGGCACTTCGAGGAAATCACTATCGTCTTCATCATCGTCATCAAATTCCCCATCCTTCTCCATCTTTTTGTCGTTGTTGTTGACAGACATAGTTTTTTCCGCATCACCGGAAGTGTTGGCTAAGATCAAGACAAGCAAACAGTAACACCGGTTCCACTGAAAACGCAGACAAAACGGCACCCGCCGAGAACCAATACATACTTTACCAATAGAGAACACAATTTAAAATGACAAAACGTTCCTCATCCAGGTGTCTTGGGGATTTAAAAGGTGTGGAACAGCCGTCAACAACTTCAGGAAACAATCCAAATTCCAAGTTTGCACCTATCAGACAAAACGCTTCACATTCAGCTAGCTCGCCGTCCTCTTTATCGTGCTCCTAGAAAGAAGATTAATGATCGACGTGTGGTCAAATGCAAAGAAAATAGAAGAATGGTTCTTTTTGGCAGGCTCATCCTCATCAACCGAGGATATCCGAACCGAAGTCCCGGGATCTTCCAATTGAGACACGGACCCACTTAATGTATACTGGACTGGTAGATAGGAATTACCGTAATCAGAAGGATCAGAAACCAGAATTTCGGTTCTAGTCATATCCAATTTCAACTGTTAGCTTTTGGGTCCAACGAAAATGTTTTTCCTCAAAATGTTTAAGCTCGGTAGGAGTACAATAATGGGACGAATCCCGATACACCGAACATCAAAGTCCTTCGCTCCATTTGATAGTTCGTACGTCGATTTCGACGATCTCCACTGCGTGCTTCACAGCAGGTTGGAAGCAAATGTGGTGACTTTCCGTAAGTTAGGTTGTAGTGAGAGTAGACTTGCGCTGCATATAGCGCACTTCCACTCCCATCCACCACCTGGGTCCGGTGTCATAATCAAGTCATAAAGACCGGAGGTGGAAGAGGGCGCATATGGCTGGCGCTGCAGGAGCCGCCCTAGGTGTAGCGCGACAACTTCGCTCCTTATATTACACAAAACACAAGTTGATAGAGGTAGTTATCGTCAATCCTATAGTACTATCGAAAAGCCCAGAAACATGTTGTGCCGGTCCTTTAGCGATTGCTCGGGGGCATGCGGGAGGATAGCTTACCGGGGGAGCGGGGGTTCCGTACCTGGCGAGTATTCATACCTTTAATACGGTGAAAATGCTTCGTTTTTATAAATATTGTCTTGATTTGCATGCGATACATGGCATGGAAGAGGTAGCATGGCTAGCTCAGCATTGATTCCGCTGGCTGCTACGTTATTTAAGATGGGCTTCATATGTCGCTGGTCTATGAGATGATTAACCTTTAAGGCCTCTGGCAACAAGGCCACACATTACATAGGCTGCACTCTCGCTGGTCATCTAAAACCTTGGTTGCTCCAGCATGCTGGAAAGTAACGCGGCTGATCAGAGCAGGATCATTGTAACCCCGTGAGCTACGGACACGGGGCAAAAAAGGAGCAAAGTGCCTCTGCAATCTCCACAGGCTGAGGCGATAATCGCTCTAAAACCGTGTTCGAAGATGGCACTCGAACGCTTCCGCCTTTGGGTCAGAGCAGTTTATGGCCGAGTTAATCTCAATCAGCGAATAGGGCAAACACAGTTGACGGGCTGTATTAACAAAAGATTACATACTTGTTGTAGAAACTCGAAAGAATAGATGATATTAGTGTAGAACGCAAACACTGTCGATCGAAAAGGTCAGGGCAATGGATATCTTCTGACCTTACTCGCCACGTCTCGTCTGTATAGGGGGTTGTGCTGACGGAAATCCTGTATACTCGCAGCTTAAATTGTATCCTGAGGTTCTGGCATAGGTATCTTGTCCGCGTGACAGGAAGTTCGGACCTAACAAATTTAACTCCATCTTTATCCTCCTCCTGTTGCCCCACAGAAACTACTGTATTGAATGGAGTATCAGCGTTAATCAAGGTATCTTACAGTGAGCCTCACAAATATAAACGATAAGCACGAGGATGTTAGTCTCGTTTGCGGTTGAGATATGAAACTTGTTACTTTGTTTGAAGAATGACGGTGGACCGTTCTGTTTATGGTCGTTAGCACTTTTGAAATTGCCTGTCCTCGGTAAACTATCAAAATACACACACACACAGGAAAAGCTGCAGAGAAGGATCAGTCCCTACCATCCGGGGGCTCCTCGAAGACGATGGCATCGGCGAAGAGATGGGTCAGTTTATCAAGCCGAGCGAGCATGTTCTGGGCTTCCGACTGCTCGGCTAAAGCATCGGCCAGACTTGGTGACGAGGAGCAGAGTTGGGCCATCTTAAAAAAATGATTGCGTGTGGGGTTAGACCAAGTACTCGGTGGTGTAGTGCGGGCTAAATGTCAGTTCAGTTACGGAGGCACCAGAGGGTCCGAAAATGAAAGTACGAGATTATTCTAGTTTTTAAATTTCCGCGGAAATTAATCGCTACCTTAGATTAAATCGGTCTTAGGTAAGCTCTATAGGCTTAGTCTGAAATTTGGTATGAATATTTGAGTGGAAACCCATCGAGCGAAATTCATAAACTGTCAGCAAGCAGTTAGAAATATACATATTTTGCACGGTTTGCCATTCTGGCCACACAGACAATAGACAAAAGTCCAGACCTTTTTCCCCTGCATGACACAGTTGCGAGGGGGTTGGCCCATTTCCGGGTTTCCCAGCGTTCCCCGTGTGCGTTCTCATAGAAAATCCAGTTTTGAAATTCAAACTTCTTAAGCTCCTCAGAAATTAATGCGCTACCTTGGAGTAACTCATTCGGAATGAAGCTTTATGGTCTCAATCTACTTACTTCTAAGGAAATTGCAAAAAACTAAAATTTTAAAGGTGAAATAGCTACCAGAAAGCACACTGGGAACGTTGGAGAATCCCGTACTGAGCCAAGTCCTTCGCAAATGTGGTAAGCAACGGCAGAATATCGGCGGAAAGGGGTCATCAGTGAAGATAATTTCGAACGACAAAAAAGTATTTTTTTCGTACCAATACGTACATGTCACAACTGCCTTCGGCCACTTCCTAATTATTCATTAAACGGATAACGTTTAATGACTAAACATCAGTTCGAATTCGTTAGGAAAATCTGTACGATAACGGCAAGATCAAAAGTTCAGAATAAACGGTTTCATCGATGAAACGCGTCTTCATAGACGGTAACATATAAACTTGTGTAAATTAAAATATTAAGATTCACTAAGGCAAAGTCCTCCTTACCACATGGTCAAGTTGTCTGCACAAGTCTAATGTTTCCTTCCATGTGTAGGCACAGGGTTCGAGCTGCACATGCAAGAGCGGACTCGGGAGGCTTGTTGCTTGTTTAGAAAGCACTCACAGTGGAAGTGCAGTAGAAGTGATCAACTGACCTGGCCGTTAACTAAATTGGACTTCTCCCAATGTACAGTAGATGACCTAACTCATACAAGGTGTTATAAAAATTTGAGTAAGAAGTTCAGTGTATAGTTGGTCATGTTATTTTGGTTTGTTGAATCGACTAGATGCTCAGAAAACCTTTTCCTAAAGAACAGTGCATTTACAATCTTATATATTGACGGGAAATAGATAGAATTTCACCGACATCGGACGTTGCCAGGTGTCCATGAAATTTCCTAGCCTGCTTAATACCAGAGAACAAAATCTATTTTTTTGTGCGTTGTGTTATAAAAGAACACTAACAGAGGCAAAAAAAGTTTCAAATGCACTCCCTCTATAACCGGAAAATATGATCTTAATTCAATGAAAATCAGATGAAGGTCAGTGTAAGGAATAGCACTATTTTGGTGAAAGGAAAGTTCTTTTAATATACATAAAATTGTATGTTAACGATTTCAAGTGACAATTATATATAAATATATTAGTGGCAGTTACAATTATTTAATGCGTTTTCGGAACACGCGCCTTTTCAAAAAATGGCATTTCTAAACGAAGTAATATCAATTTTTATATCTCCTTTAAATTTTAAATTCGCATATGCATGTTCATTATTATTTCAAAGCTTTCATACATGCGGGGGTGCCGGTTTGCGGCTAATTATCAATCATTCGACGATTTCGGCACTTTGTAAGAGATAGGTCACCCACTTTATTTGCATCCACAAATACTTGTGCATTCATAAACACAATTAAAAGTGGCGTAAACAGTTAAAGAATCCTTCGTCACCCTAACGGAAACCCTTTCCGTAGAAGTGCTATACATGAGCTGTGCCGCATGGTAAGTCCTTTCCGTGGTGCATCGTAGCCGTTGCCTCATCATGTTTTAAACCCTATCACCTTTAAAGGGTATGGATATCATAACGGGCTTTTTCGAAGCTACCACGTGCGGCCAGGTCAAGGAGATTAGGGACCGGGCAAAACTCAAATGAGCGATTTGACAAGTCCCTGTAGCCTATCGTATCCACCATCTAAAAGGTCAGGCTTAAAAGGAGCTCAGTCCGCGCACAAACGCTTCACAGGATGACTGATAATCAGAACGGGTTGCCCACATCTCCGAAGTAGGTCACGAGTTAACGTTTTTAGTCACTGAGACCACTGTTCAAGCTACAATTTTATTGGATCCTGGGCCTCCGAGGAGGACCAAGTGAATCGGTATGCGGATCTTGTACAAACACATTCATCTTCAGACTAGCGACAAGTGGCCTTGTAACTGCCACTTGTTCGTCACTGCTGTCATCTGACGGCGGACGCCTGGACGAGATCGAAGGCACAGAAAAATAAACAGATGGTCACGATGCTCAACAACTCTCCTTCATCCTTACTCGAAGATGCACCCAGCACCCGAATATTCGCCTCAATTTTCGAGACTGCAATTCTTACTTACTTGAAGATAGTCGCACAAGATGGGCCGGTGGAAGCGTGTAGCAAGATTGACGAACTCCTGACCAGAGTTTAGTAATACTCTGATCTCTTCCGTTAAAATGATATGCATTTTGGGAAGGAGGGTAGGCTGAGAGGTGTCTTGATGAACTGCAACATCTAAAATGACAGGCACAGTTTCGGAAGCGTAGGAAGCACCGAAACCACTGGAAGATGAAAAGAGAATGCCATGTTCGCGAGGATCAACCGTGGCATTCGCATCCTCTTCACCCAGACCACCAAACTCATCGAACGGATCACGAATGAGGAGGTCGAGGATCGCTCGCAGAGAGGTAAGATTCTCTTCTATCTCCAGCTTAGAATCTGAATAATAATAATAATAATAATAATAATAAAAGGGCGTAAATTGTGAAGGAAACTGTACTGTAATCATGATCAGCTTGGTAAGAGTAGAGAAGTTCTCACCTAGATAGCTCTTGCGTAGACCTAAGAGGCGCCTCCGGATAACTGCATCAGCGGTCGAGGCACTGCGTTGTCGTTGAGCCTCTTCAGTGAGGTGAGTGCGTTCCAACTCTGCAATCCTTGCGCCCACGTCGCGCAAACGACGAGAAACTAGGCAGGGTGTAGCTGTATCCCCCAATAAGGTCGTGCGAAGGTAGCGCATCAGAGCGGACAGTTGACCGCTGACCCTCGGAGAAGGATTCCAGGCAAAGGATTGTGACGAGGTGGGAGATTTGCAGACGCCTGAAGTCATCTCTCGATCCCACAGAAGAAGCAACTCAAGTGTCCGCTGTTGCAGCTTGTCCGCCACCGTCTTCGGCGGCGGCAGAGGCTGGTCGGAGTCCTTCGTAGGCAGAAGGTAGGACAAGCAGTCCTACAAGTGAAAACGTAAGGTCAAGAGTAGGGCGTGTGGTCAGGTAACATAATCAGCACCACTCTTATTTTAAAACAAATACTTAAAGTTGGCATGGACGACCACCCCAATTACCTCCGACCACATGGAAGGATGTAAACTGAGCTTCAGAAGACCTGAAAAGTAACTCAGTAGCCGAAACTCGACTCTTCACCTACAGGTAGGAAAATAAAGTTTATGCCAAAAAGGTTTCAGAGATACTTCTGAAGGCAAGTCCTGATTTGGACACAGGTGGACGGGAGCCATGAGCTCGGAGGAAGCTGAGTACTAATGGAAGTCAGCTTAGTCAACTTAGAGTAAAACAAGACGCCTTGAAGTCCCTGGGCCAAAACACGTTTGCAACCCAAGTTTTGGGATTCTTTGTCCAGGCTGAAGGACGGTAACATAAATGGTGCGCAAAGTCCTGTGAAAACTTGTAGTCAAACTGCTGACAAGTATGGCGAAATGCAAGCTATTATCAGGAAAAAATACTTTCATTGAGGTGTTTATTGGAGAAACATGGATAATCTTTGTCGTCATTCGCAATATTTTCATACTGAATTATCAAAGGTGAGTTAGTTAAGTGGAAGATAAAAATTACAAATCGGCATGCCAACGGGCGAAAGCCAGCCTCTGGGGTCAATTCAAAAATTGCAAGCATATGCAGACGAGCAAGTGAAAAAGGATAATAAAATGTTAGTGGTAGGAAGAGGAGGAGGTAGGGACAGGGTGCGGATGTGTTACACACCTGCAGTTGCATGATGGTTAACTCTCGGAATTTGAAAGCGCCTCTAACAGCCGTTGACGACGGAATATCAGCCTCAGCGAGCGAGTGGGGGTTGCTCAAAATGCTCAAAATGTGCAATGCACCGAGCCGTATTTCAGCATGTGGCCGTTGCATATGAAGAATGAGTAGTCGATGGGTTTCCTCAGTGGCTTCTGCAGACGCGCTGTAATCGAAGATCGAAGCAAGGACTCAACAAAATAGTAGTTGGGTTGTAATCATTTTACATGTATTGCTCAGGTTAGTAGCTACAGAAAAAGCTTTCATGGATAACTGCCGTTGCGACTGCCACACTTTGCAAGGTATAACTAAAGAAAGAATTTGATCAGCTGGTTCACATTTGCTGGCAACAACAACAATTACTGAAGGAAGTTGCGGTTTCGTCTGACTGGGTAAAGGTGTCAGCTTAAAAGTGGGTAGAAGAGTTGCCAGTAGCGGCTGAAGACGTCAAAGGTAAGAAGCACAGAGTAACGTGAAGCACTGTGAGTATATCCTGGCTAAGACCGAGCTGAATGGAGTTGTTAACACAGCAGTACTCATCCGGACTTCAAAGGAAAATAAGAACTCAAGAAGCCAAAAATGTATAATACAAACGAGCACGAATAGAATTTACAGTACAACGTCAAGGAATGACCTGTCTGGATGGGAGGTGCCGTTGAAATGCCTGCTAAATGACCGGTGGGGAATGCAGCGCTGTGGGCAACTGCAGCGAAGGGCCGCAAGGGGTCCTAACGTAGCGAGAGGAGAGTTGCGGGAGAGGCATCGGCGGTAGAAAGAGAAAGGCACAGGCTATTTTCACCGAGAGAAATCCCAGGTCCACTACATTCAAATTACTCTATTTAGGTTCAGGTCTGTTACAGCCGACAGCCAACATTAAGATGTCAGGCGTCCTTGTTTAAAGTCATTCACCTTCGCAGTGAGCAGTCTCCAACTGGCTAACCAGCAGCCACTTGACGTTACAGAGCACTCGAAGAAACCTAGCAGGGCATAAGCGCAACCTGGAGCCCCTACCGTCCCTAGAGCGTACTCCTATCATGCGCGCGTGCACTTATATCGGGTTGGTTGCAGTTACTTGGTGAGTTTTCTCATTAAACTAGCGCAAACCTGATTTCAAATACAATTTATGCAACCGCGTTATTTAAGCAGGTTCCAACCAGGACTGAGTCAGATATGCATCCAATGCGCGCACAGTTGTTACGCGCATGATTTGGTTAATTACCACTTAAGTCAAGATGAGTATCAAGCAGGGCTTGTAGTAACATTTCACAACCAGAATGCGATTCACTCTCGGGTTAGTTAAATGAATTGGTGAACCTGGAGGGCTATAAAATATATACTTCCGGCAGGCCGGTCGACGGCCGACCCTGGGGGTCCGCGTAACCTAAAAGCCGATCTGTCAAAAGCCAGCAGACGTAATGGACATCTGGGTAAGTAGAGCACTCAGATGTCATAGCACAAGGCTGGCACTTGGTCCACCGCACGAAACGAAGCCATCGCAGACGAATGAGTGCAAAAAGTTGAAAGGTTTACTAACAATAGATACAGAAGGTTTAAATATGTCGTCTGTTAGACCAATATTGCATGCTTATAATTAATCAATATTAGGGTGAACATATCAAATCGCAATTCCACTAGCTCTATGGCTAAAATGGCATAAAGGACGTTGTTTACGATGCATTCGCAAAGTAGTAGGGTGGCGGAGCAGAAAAAACTTTAAATAAACAGAGCTCCAACACCAGACAAACTTCTAGTAATATTAATCCTAGAAGGAGCTGTTGTCAGAACTAGTCAGCAGACTTGAGGTCATTTGGATCTCCGACATCGTAACGAAGGCATAGTGGGTGGGCACTTCATATCTCCATCAGCCCGAAATGGACGACTTGCACGTATCAGTAGTGCCAGTTTACTATCAAATTATACAAGAAGGCTCAAAAGTGCTTATAAATATAGACTTTTGCATATTCGCATTCCGGGCAGCAGATCATAGACGTACCGGCTACAGTTTCATTCCGCAATTCACGACAATTCAACCATCGCAAACGACGAGTTTCCCCACGTGCCCTACGAGGTGGTGAACGCATGACGATTATTTGCGTGTAAATTGGTTTATAGTGATAGAAAACTTAACACACCCACCAAGACCTGGTAATAATATTAATTCAGGACGACCGGGGCCAGACTCGAGCGCTCGCAAGTCGTATGGGTGTGAAAAATGAAACGGAAATTTGATAACTTTGGCCCTCTTAGTGTGATTTGTCTTTTGTCTATATCAAAATACGGCATGTCAAAAGATAAAAGACACTAGCCGGGGAAAATGAGCATGGTTTATGGCCACCAGCGAGGGTTCGACATAGCCGTTCCATTCCGTAAAGTTTAAAGTTGGCACTTACTACAACTTAAAGATTATTTACACAGGTCACTCCATGGAGACCGTAGGATTAAATCCATTCAGGTGAAAGGCAAAGTTCGCATTGCATGCGCCCAACTAGCACTGTTCAAAAGGCAAATATGTGTCTTCCTCAGTACTGAACTTGTATATGTACTCGACCATAGATAATAAAAGAAGGACGTATATATAAGCTGACGCAGCTATATTATTCGAAATAAAATAGACTGATGTGTATTCCAAAAAATGGCTACAGATCAAGGATTGCGTGCACGTGTTTGTCAGCCCTCAACCGCGAGGGATATTTCACAGCAAATGGAATAGACAACAAGGCGGCGGAGGGAGGAAGACTGTAAAGCCGTTCCTCGAATCATGACAATGCCATTCAACTAATGCGACCATTTTTGTCTCGATATTTTGAGCAGTGCGGTTGAATAATGACACGTACGGTATAGTTTGCTAATTTTGCGATAAAAATTGACTTTGTTGTCACCTTAATTTATATTTTCGAATGGCCTCAAGGATTTTCATTCAGGTGGCCGCAGCTTGTTACCACGTTCGAGAGGAAGTCGATATATCGCATCCGTAGGCTGCCTCTTAATCGAAGTTAATCACTTTGAGAAACAAAGGGGCTCACCGACGTTGATCAAGCAGGTTTAAATTCCGCTCAGTCTGGGCTTTTAATAACCAAAACTTGGATCAGTGCAGAAATCTAACAGTTAGTAGGGGGTTTGAATGAACTGAAGGAAACCGATACGTTGTCTTTAATGGTACACGACTCATGTTGCGACCCTGCCGACGCGCGATGTGGCAGAGATACCGATTTCAAGACAATTCCGAAGGTCTTTTTGAGACTGGTAACGACTCAGAAAGTTGCATGAAGTTTGATAGTAGCTTTTTCCGTTCTGTCTATTTTAAAGCAACGAAATTGAAACCCATTCATTTCCTGAACGAACTTATTAACCTCGGTTGTAATGTAGATGGCTCTCTACTGAGCACTGCAGTAGGCAACCAAAAAAATCGCATCGTTAAAGCCAGGTGACTCCTCGGCATCTACAAAACCCAAAAGTGCTTGATAAATATCCAACCGGTAGTCTATTTATAATGAGCATGTGATGGCATAGTCGGATTCCATACCACAGAAAAAAAAATATAAGCATGCCTGGAACTTTCGAACAGAAGGAAACGGGTTTGGATCAACTGGCAGCGAGGCGATTGAGGGAGTTCTAATCACTGAACCGAGAGCTATAGAAATTGTTATGAAACAAACTGTCGGTAAGATGAGGGAACTTTGAAATTACACCAAAAGCAGTTAAAGCTCACGAAACTACTCTAAGCCTAGCTGAAGTGTGCAAGCTTAAAGTGCCTAAACCTTCCCAGGGACTCCCTATTTTTTTATCTTATAGAATCAACGCATTATGCTACTTATATTTCCCCTTACTGTCCACCAGCCATCCTAAGTATATGCCCTATTATCATTGCACGTGGTGTCGGTTGTTGCCGTTTAAGCATGGGGCTTTGAAGCCAGACAAAGCTTGCGGTGACACGGAACCCACGACGTTTGCAAGGCGGCAACTAAACCTTGAAATTGGGCTGGTCATACTAAGATAACAGAAGGAATGACACGCAGGACTGAGTCCAGCCAATTGTGGGCAGAGGAGAGAAACGAGTTCACTCACCCAGAAAACTAAAACATATCCCCTCAAAGCCCGGGAACGGAATGCTTGACCTAGACGTAGAACAACAAAGAGACTAATCGAAACAAGATCGTAAACGATATGTTCAACAATCAATTTTAAAACCAAATTGAGGCATCCTAGTTGATGGGGTTTGTAATAATCATCGCCTAGTCAGTAAGACTTTGTATGTTCGATCACTTAAGCTTAAACCAAGTGGGGGAAAACCAAATTCACTAAAAAAAGCACATTTGATGATAAACCAGTGGCCCAAGCTCGCAAAATTGTGCAATAAAAAACATTTTGTGCTCAGTAGTCACCTTCGTGCACAGGTAACTAGAACCGTTCTGTAGGTACATGGATTTAATGCCCGTGTGCCTTGAAAATTTTTGCGAAAGATCAGGGGAAAAACTTTGGCCAGATAAATAAGTCGAAGTAAGAATTACCACAAGCGCTGTTTTAAGTCGCGCAAGAGCGCGGGATCCAAGTCTTGTTTTCCTCGGGTTGTTAAGTATTCCAACAGATCTGGCAGATTAGCTGGCTTTTCAGGCTGGCCTGAGCGTCGCCTGAATTTCGCTTTCATCTCCACTCTAAGTAACAAGTATCGCAAAAGCAAAATCTTAATGAGCTTCCCAATAAAAAAGAATTTGTAACTTAAAACAAACGAGAGGAAGGTTGTTTAAAAAGTTTTTTATTTTCAGGATTTTGAGACAGGTTCTGGGGGCTTCTTTGATGGTGGCTGGTCCTAAAAAGAAGTTGGGTGTATAAGTGAGATTGTGAACAAAACAAACACGCAAACCTACACCTACTTTTAAACAAAGGTTACAGTGTGTAGTTTTGTGCTCCGTGTTTGGACTTATGTTAGGCAAGAACTTATACACACTACGATTTAGTAAATCTATGTATTTGAGAGATGACAGAGGTTTAGGTTTGCGGGTTGTAGCAATTAAACAAAATCTCTGAAATACCAAGAGTTTTGCCCACTCCTCGTTGTAAGCGCTGTAGTCCGGCTGCTCGACAAATGGAAAACAAAACCTAAATAGAGAATTCCACCTTCGTTATTTTTGCCAAGAATGCTCACTCTCCGAATTTGATCAGTTGCCCGAAGCGTCCGACATTTAGTGTCAAGCAACCATTTCGCACAGTAGTATTGCTGATGTTGTCAAATAATGGTTAAGTGTATGAGCACATACCCTTGCAAGAGCTGCAGCGTGTCACAGGGGGCAATCAGTGCACCCTTCTCATTCCACACAGACAGGTTAATACATCCAGTCCTGTCGGCAACTTTTACTGTTCGAACCTCGTTGCCGTCTTTGGTGCGCGTTGGCGATCCTTGAATAAATGGGATGGATTGAACCATAAATGTGAATTTGAAACAAAAATTTCCGGCACAAGTGCTATGTAACTTTCATAATAAGAGCACGGCGAATCTCAAGGGAGCTTATAGAAGCGGATCGGAATGTGTCATTGATTACTTGAAGATAAAACTTGCTGTCTGGCGTAGAAAGCTTAGTAAATTCCAAAGTTACGAATATTAACATTTCATTTATCGAAAACCGTCCGTCTAGGGGAAGAATTATAGCACACAAAACTGCCAACGATCCGTTAAAAATTGAAGATCATAACGGTTAAAAACAAGCTTTCTGTAGTTCAGCAAATTTTTCAATGAATAACAAAATAGTTGTTTATGTGATGGAACTTCGTCTACATGTTCTTAGTACAAACAATAACAATTAAAAATGAAAAAAGCCGAAATGAATAAATCAGAAATAGCAAAGCCTCTTTGGTCATTTCTGCAAAAAACAGTGACCAATGCGATCCATTGTGAATCTAGCATACAAAATGTACGACAAAAATGTGTTTCACTGACAGCCCAGATGTCGGAGAATTGAAACTAGTATAGTTTCTCACTTGACGGCAAACTTTTTGCCTTTTGATACCCTCCATGAACCTAGGTGGATACGAAACTCGCTGTCTTAGCCTTGGAGAATAATGTGTTCAGGTCTTTGTCCTGAGGGGTCGGTAGTAAACAGGCCTTGTCTTTTACTGTTGACATCTGCAACTGCACACACTACTAAGCGGTATGAAATGAATGAATTTCACATGTAGTCCGCTTTCAGATAAGCGGTCCGCATACTCCAGTTTAGAACATGTAAAAATATAACAGCACAGGTTGTCATTCAGACAAAGGCCATGCATGTGCGTTCCGGAAAAGCAAAAATAAGTTGTCGGAGAGAGCTGCGCAGGTATTTCACAATAAGCATTTAAGAGGGAATTTCTCAAAGGTGAAACCAGATAGCTGTACATGAAAAAAGACCTCTTCCTTGCTCGGACGGCGCTGTCCAACCAGCTGGCGCTGGCCGGTACTAACACAGTTTTTGTTGTCAGACATATTTTAAAAATTTCAGCAAATTTCCCTGATAAAACTTGCCAACATCTAAAACGATGAACACCACTGAGACCCTTTTCATATTTGGTTTTAAATCTTTTATGTAGCACTTGTCCTCCTTAGCATCCGTCATCTCGATGAGAAGACAATCGCTTAATTGTATTTACGACACCTTTGTAGCTCAGTAAAACAACCAGAATTGGTCAATCATCGCTGAGTTATCATATTCTCTTCGGTTTCATTTTTAAGCGAACAATGCATTTAGTTGAGATAAAAATATTTATTACACATAACTTAGAGTCACGTATAGAAAAAGAGAGTTATTAAAAGAAATCCGAATAAGGTTCCTATTTATTTGAATATTACACTCAAGGGAAAGTTTTAGCCCTTCATGTTACAGCCTCTATTTCGCCCTACATCTACTAATGTTCTATTTGATGCATTTTCACGATTGAGCAATTGTTATATATCTGGAGAAGACATTCCGTGGTCTGAGCAACCTGATATTGGAGATGAATTTCGTTATGCCCGGCCTTGCCTGTTAGATAAGGAGCTTTAAGAAGTGAACTTGGAGGTTGGTTGTGATAAAAAATTCATGGAAGCCTCCATTATCCAAGAATAAATCCAGATCGTTCTCATTTTAAAATTTTTGCAAAATATCTGGTCACATTTTCCTGAAAATCATATTAAATTGGTGTAAGTGCCCTAGACCATTTTGAACCTTGAGACTTTCGTGGGGATTTTAAACTCTTTCGGAGTGCATTGCATCTGAAATTGCACATTTTGACAGTTTTTGTTAGATGCTTCAAATTTAACCGAAATTCTTTAAAACTTGTCCAAAAAGATGTTGTCGTCAAAAAGCACTGAGGCCCTATTAAAACAGCCTGGTCCAGATAAGGAACGGTTCCTACAATCCAACAAATCGTTGGCAACTTTTATTAGACTGGCACCAACTCATAGCCATCCTGCTTGCACTTCTGCATATAGCAAAGTTGTCCTGGCGATAAACAGTTATATTCTATCGACTGACCTATCTAATTTACCAGCAATAACACAAACATGGCTATCACAAAACATCAGCGATTGCGAAGTAGCATTATCCAGATGCAAATTTTAATTCAGAATTTATAAGGGAGATAGGCAGAGTCTTTAAAAACCCTATTTACAGATAGATGCTAGCAAAATAAGCAAATGTTACATGGCAATAGTCGTTTTAGTATATCGATCATTGCTGTCGACTAAATATATGTCCATCAAGTAAAAATTCATCAAGTTTTCTTTTAAGCATTTCAACGTTTTCAGCTAGAACAACCGAAGTTGGCAGTTTGGGTCATTCTTCAATCACCCGCTCGGAAAAGAAGTTGGCCCGCATTTAAGTTTGGCGTGTTTTCTTTTCAGTTTGTATTGGTGAACTCGGTGACTTGTCATGTTTGCCAATTCAAAAAAGTCGGCCATCTGAAGAGCACAATCAACTCCCCTGACCAGTTTGAAGACTAAGATCATATCTCCTCTGTATTGCCTATAAGAGAGAGGAAAAATTGTAAGTCTTTCTAGTCGGCCCTCATAGGGTAGGCATTCCAATCCACTGACTGGTTTTGTCGCCCTCCGTTGAACTTTATCCAGCAGAGCGTAGTCATGTTTCGTCCAAGGGCGCCACGCCTGAACGCAATATACCAACACCGGCCGGATAAATGTTCCAAACACGCACCCAAAAAGCTCTCCGTCAAAATTAACGAAGGATCTCCTGATTGCGCCTAAGATACACAGCATTCTTTGCTATATTTGTACAGTGCGACGATGGTTTGAGAGTGGGTGTTATCCATATACCCAAGTACTTTAGAATATTTACCTCCTGGAGTTGGTGACCACCGATGAAGTACTGATATTAAAACCTAATCATCCTTCTGGAACTTGCCCGCAGATGGATTATTTGGCATTTGTTAAAATTAAGGTTCAGCAGCGACTCATCACACCATGTTTTCAAGCGATCTAAGATTGTTGTAATTTCCGCGCATCCTCCGGTTTTTCAATCGAGTTCCATAACTTCAGATCGTCAGGGAACATTACCTTCTCGCATTTCAGGCAATCAAGGCAGTCGTTCACGTATATCAGAAACAAAATGGGGCCCAGAAGGCTGCCCTGTGGAACTCCACTGTGAACGGTTTCCCATGGAGACTTGTCGTCTCCAATACAAACACGCTGGTGCCTGCCTGTGAGAAAGCTCGCAAACCCTTTGAGTAGGTTGCCAGTCACATCCATTTGATGCAGCTTAAAAATCAGTCGTCTGTGCGGAACACTGTCAGAGGCTTTGCTTAAGTCCATATAGACCGCATCGACTGAAAAAACCTATTTATAATGATTTTGTCCAACGTTCTATGGATGAGAGCAGGTTTGTGATGCAGGATCGATCACTTCGAAATTCATGTTGATATGAATTTAGCAAGTTATCCTCTTCAAGATGCCTCATCAGTTCCATTTTGATTACCTTCTCCACCATTTCGCAAAAGATACTTGTGAGGCTGACTGGTCGAAAACTGTTTGGTGATGTCCTCTCTCCTTCTTGATATTTAAAATTTAGAATTTAGAATTCATATTTGGTTAGCACCGGCAAGTCACTGTCTAAGCAAACATTAACTTCGAAATAAAGTTCTGACAATGTGTGCAGATAAAATTTACAAATACTTTATAATGTATACAGAACTTGTCCTGCTAGGTCAACAGTTAGCGATGTTTTTAAATTATTTGTAAACTAGGAAATTAGGCAGTAAAAAACAACTCATACCTTCAAAAATAGAAGCAGAGGTCAAATGGCCCCCATTTTCGAATCGAAAGTAGGAGGAAAAAATGCTTAAGAATATAAGGTCAGGTAGTAAAGTAGGGTAATACTGCAGTAGAATTTCAGAATGAGATAATAAAACGTCGAGATGATGCGTTCTTGATCACTTCCGCATGAAACAAAATCTCACCAAAATGCGTCAATGGATTTAAGTCTTCAGTATCTTAGGATCCAGAATTGAATTCTGATGATCGTAAGTATCCAAAGAAACGGCAGCATTCTAGACTGTGACCACGGAATGTGTACATCCGAATGACTTCATCGTTTGGATGACTGGTGATATAAGGAGACATCATAGTTCATGGGCGACTCGAGGTAGCGAACATATGTTGTTGGCTATCTTCCACTCGGTAGGCAGAGCCCCCGCCTCCATCGAATTTGCAAATATCTTGGCGAGCGGAGAGGCCAGCTGGTTTGTGAGTTCATTGAGAAATTTTGCGGATATACGATCTGGGCCGGGTTAATAAGTGGGCTGTAGCTGTTTCAGAGATTTTCTTACTGTGTCCATTGGGAACGACACCGTGCTTATTTTGTTTGTATATTTGACAGTACTGTAGTATTCTTCCTCGTCAAAAGGTGGTTCCTCTGTATACACGGACATAAAGAAATTGGATAAGAGGCTGTTTTTATCAGAGTTGTCAGTTAACCTGTTTCCCCAATAGTCTTTTAGACAAGGAATGGAGTCCCGAATTCGTTTTGCCTTATTTACGCTAGCAAAAAAACTGTTCGAATTTCTTGGTATGTGTTCGACTATTTCTGACTCAAAGTCTGATCTTTCTTTTCTCAGAAGATTCCGACACCGATTTCGCTGTTTCTTGAAAGCGGAAAAATGTTCGGGTTGTTGATATCTGGCATATGTTCTCCACAGTCTTCTTTTCTTCTTGAGCTTCTTTTTTATTTCCGATGTCACCCACTCGGGTTGGAAGACGCACGATCGCCTTTAAAGTGGGCATAATTACTCTACCAACTGCTGAATCAAGTTAATAATGAGGAACCAGGCAAAGTTTGGGTCAGGTATATGTGCAGTGCTCCAGTCTATCCCATTCAGTAATTCTTTCATTTTGGGATAATCCCCTTCCCATACATTTCTCTCCCTAACTGCACGACGTTTGGGTAAAGAAAAATGAGTGTACTCCCAAGCAAGAACACGATGATCACTTCATCCAAGCGACACGTAAGAACTTAATGCAAGGATGCAATTGTCTTCTTTACTTATAATTAGATCCAAACCGCTTGACTGCTGCCCATTTCGGAACCGTGTCTCCATTGTGACATGTTCGATAAGAAACTCGTTATTTACTAACTGAAGTAATTGCTGTTCGAATGAATTTTCCGATCGCAAGAGTACATTGATACCCAATCGATATTTAATAGTTGTATTTAATGCATGTTTACAGGCATTGTCAGATTAAATATTCAGTGGGTAGAGGCTGGCAGGGAAAAAAAACTCCTGAATATATATCACCATAAATTTTTTCCCTATCTTTATGTTATTCAGGAGAAAAAACTGCCGCCTGTAAGGATGATAGAAATTCAGAGCAGGGAAGGGTTAACACAATTGCAGTCTGTATGCAGTCTCTCTGTCTTTGCTAGGAACCGGGATTCTGCCCAGGCAAGAAAGCATCCATGTACGGTTGCTCACTGTCTGCCGAAGAAGTCAGCAGGTGCAGGCTGCAGAGACGGTGCTGTATCCCTCAAGGTAAAACCTGGGATCGGGTTCAGATGCCGCGCACTCCGTCATACAGGAAAACAGATTCTACCGTGTCGGTGCCCAGAATTGTTGGAAACTGTTCTGAATGTAAAAAACTAGTAATAGTTATGTTAAACAAAGAATAACTCCGCTGGATTTTTTTATTATGGGGAAGTTTATTCCACATGAACATGGCGTTTACCGAAAAGAACTGTCGATACTTAACTGTGCGAGCTAATGAAAGAAATAAAAAGACATTGCGATGACTGCTGCGCCGAGGATGGTCAAGCTGCCTCACAATGGTAAGGGGATTAAATGTACGACTATTCAAAAGCTTAAACAGCAAAAAGAGTCCCTTCTGCACTCGGCGAAACCATAAGGGATCAATGTTTACAAGCCCACAGCGTTCTTGATACGACAGATTACGGTGCTCCAACGATAAAAAAAATTTCGTGAAGAAGTGCTGGACCAGGCCAGGTCTAGCGTACATTTTATAAAGCCGGAGTCTAATATCAATAGTTTTAAAATTTCGGAGGATAAACCCGGCAGTTCTGCGTGCTTTGGAGACAATCAGGGCTCAATGCTCTGAAAGATCGAGACCGTTGGAATATGATATGCCCAGGTCCTTAAAAACGCCAGGTACATTTATATCGTGGCCATCTATGCTTAGATAAGGCTGATGGTTGTCACCGACAACCATAACGGAACATTTTTGCCAAGAAAGGGAAAGGCGCCATGTGCAGCAACACTGGGCAAAGGCCTCGAGATCATTTCTTAATAGATCAAGCACGGTGCCGGCTTGTATCGATAGGCAACTTTTAAATCGTCGGCATGCATAAAGGGCCTACCGTTTCGAAATAAACCTGGCACATAATTGACAAAAATACAAAATAAAGTGGGCCTAGCACACTTCCCTGAATAACTTCACTCCTCACACGTGCCGAGTTTGAGATAGCATTAAAGATCTTAACATGTTGTGTACGAGAGCACAGGTAAGAAGATATCAAGCTCAGAAGTTTACCACATATACCGAAAGAGGAGAGTTTCAGGAGAAGAAGGGCATGGTCAACACGATCGAAGGCCTTGGTGAAATCGAAATAGACTATGTAAAGTGCAAAGCCATTATCCCTAGATTGTAGAACATGATCAAAGAATAAGAGCTGACATGTGTCACAAGACCTTGTTTTGAGGAACCCATGCTGGGCTGCACTCAATAGGTTATTCTCAGTTAAATGATACATCATCTTATCTTTGATCAAGGTCTCCAGGATTTTCGAAGTGGCGGACAGTTTGTTGATTGGCCGAAAATCGTCAAATGACGTAGATTGGCCGTGGTTGGGGATAGGTATAATGTGCGATTCCTTCCATACACTGGGAAAGGTTTCACTTTCAAGAGCTTGATTAAATATCTTACATAGAAGTGACGGGAAAATATCATTAGCATCCACCTTTATAATACTGATCGGTACGCCATCTGGTCCAGGACTATAAGATTGACGAAAACGTCGAATTGCTACGGTTACGTCCCAGAGGGTTACGTCCCTATATAGGGAACGTTCAAATCTCCAAGTATAAGTAAGTGTTTGCTATGGGAGATTTGCTTTGCCTCTGTGATGAGTGCTTCGTCCGTTTCCGTTCCCTGTCCTGGGGGTCGATATATCACGGCAATATGGAGGTCTGGTCGGTTTGGGACTTTCAGTTTACAACTAAGTATTTCGGAAGACGAGTTCCTATTTGGCGAGGGCCCATCCGGAATAAAGTCAATGCCTTCTCGTATGAACATTGCGATTCCACCACCCCTACGTCCATTTCTATCCATGCGGATAACCTGAAATCCGTCTATCCTGACTTCTGTGTCTGC